>VDFB02152780.1:0-10350 GCA_007258455.2 Sequoia sempervirens
AAAATAAGGTCAAATAAGGCATAAAGAAGCCCAATTAATTAATGAAACCCTAGATTAGTGTGAAAGTGTAACTTAGGTACACTTTACAACATCATAAATAAGGCACAACTAGGTCCACTTAGTTTACAAGGTCCCAAGACCTAATGTGAATGTGTTAAACACATTACAACACTAAATCAAGGCAACATTAAGCTCAGTTCAACAGGGAGGGCCCAAATAAGTGCAAAAATGTAGAGGGATACATTTTCCATCACTACATTTAGCCCCCACTTTAGTGAGAGGAGGAACTTGCTTCAAACTCACACTAAAGTAGAAAAACTCACCTCAAGAGGGGTGTAAGTGTACCAATGCTAGTTAGATAGGATGACAACAATCAAGAGGGGTGATTAAGCCCCCAGGATCAAGATCCTATAGCAAACCAACATAGGTACAAAATAACACACATGAAAATGATATAAGGAGCAACAACAAGGCACAAGCATACACTGCCAAAGAAAAATAGAAAACAAAAACAAAACAAAAGGGGTGGATCAAGCTTTGACCATTTTTCCTGCACGTTGTGGATCAAATCTAGGTTGTTTGTCCAAAAATGCATGCTTCCTCTGAGGAAACAAAACTCTAAGTTTTCTATTGGGTGAGTATCCGAAAGGGTGAGGGACATACACATGTGACAAGTATGTGCTCACAAGCAAGTGGCTATGGGAAAGTCACACCTAAGTTTGGCTTCCCATACAACCAAAACAAAGCTATACCTCCTAATAACTTTGATAAGGTGCCACACAACAATGAACTTTGAGCTTCATGAGGCAAGTAAAACTTCATATCTTGAAACTTGTGAACAAAAAAGATGGCACCACAGGGAAGAAAAGTGTGTTATGCAAGGTGGCCCTATAACAGATGTTGTAAATGCAAAAGTAGTGTAAAGTACATTCAAAGGAGTTTTGCTTAGTTCATGTAAGGTCTTAACTTAGGGAAAATTGTGCCTAATGTATCCAAGCAAGGACCAATCGAAGAATAGAAGATTCACAACTTAGGGGATGCAATGTGTCACATCAAGCCACTAAGAGGAATATAATATGCACCCTACGCACAGTGATGGAGGCTGAGCTTTCTAGTGAAACATGGGATCATTTCAAGGCTGTGGGTCACCTGAAGTTGAAATGAACCTCCGGAGAAGGCTGGCTTCCTTTGGGTATCACCTAAACTAACGATTTTGTAAAGGGAAAAGGGAGAAGGAGTACATGAATGAAACTAAACTATGGTGATACACTGAGTTTGATGAGATCAATGGAATACTTAGAGTGCACTTGAAATTTGTCAATGATCAGAAGGATACACATCAATTTCTATGAGCTACGCATTAATATGTCACAAACTGATTTGATACACACACTTTTTCAATAAAGGAAAAGACTTTCATAGAATAGAATCTATGTGTGATTATGTAAACATAGCTTTGTGATTCATATAATGGTGCTTTTTACAAAGGAGGGCATGAAACACCAGATAAAGTTATAAAGGAATAAAAAGAATTCACAAGATAACTTGATCATTAACCTGAAATGCACAACACTTTGCAAGAATAGTGACGGAAGTCTAAAGCATCAACAGAGGCCAAGGTAACTCTGCAATTTATATTCCAAAATCAAAGTGAGCTACAAAACATACACCAACTAAGAGAGGATTGCTAAAAATCACTAACTCTTTTGAATGCATTATCCGAACTCCTTACAAAAAGGAAAAAAATGACATATATCAAAAGTGTGTCGGCTCCTTAGGGCTTTCAAAAATATCAGTCCTCAGAAAAATCTATCCCTAGATCTTTTGATTGAAATTAATGCTGCACTCCTACGTGTCCTTGTTGTCCATGTTGGTGAAGGAGTCACTTCCATGAATGGTCCTCTTCAGATCTTTCGTAGCTACTGCATTCATTTCCTGTCTGTCCGGCCAAACCACGAGTGCTTCTTTGAATCTCCCCGAGCTCAGCAACAGACACACCTGCTTTCATCCCACAATCTCTTCTATGCACTCTCACCATGGCTCAGCTAGCTTCTCTCTCATTGCCCAGCATACCTACCTAGACTTCTTCAAGTGGTCGCCCTCCCCATAGAACCTGGCTGCCCAAGTACCAATTGTGTCTCCCTCGACATTAAACTCTCACAAACTACTCCACATAACACGCATAGCTCCAGCAGCCCCGCCAAGGAGCCTCCAAAAGTCATACCGATATCGCTTCTCCCTTCCATCGCGGCGACTACACCATAAGTTGGTAAGACATTACTCTGACAGCTGGAAGCTACACCCATGTCATATATGTCGGGGAGACCTTTTGTCGAAAATGCTTCCCCTCGCCGAGAGCTCACTTTTCTTATCGGGGGGACATCTTTATATTGGCAAGAATTCTTGCCGAAGGCACCTTTCGTCAAGACCTTGGCCCCTCGACAAGACCTCATACCGAGCGCAGTCTGCTTTCCTTGAGCTCCTACCATTCCGTTCGATGAGACTCAAAGCCGTCGGTGAGACATCATGATGCCTCACTTTCCTTGGGCAAGGCCCCCGGCTTTCGACGAGACATTACTTGGTCACCAAGACCTCATGGCGATGGCCTTAACTCCTGGCTAGCGCATTTTATATCGGGGAGACCTTCTACCAGGCTCCTTATTCTTTCAACAATGAGTTTACTTTCTCTTCGGTTAGGGAGACATCACTAGGTCGGTGAGACCTTTTATCAGGACCACCATCTCATACCGCTATGCTACTCCATCAACGAGACACTTGGGTCAGTAAGACATTACGCCGACCCCTTTATCCTTGGGCGAGCACGAAGCATGTCAGAGAGACATCACCGGGTCGGGGAGACCTCTCCCCGACTTGGAATATTACACCGAAGGCTCCCTTAGCGACAGGACCCTCCACATCGCTGAGACCTTATGTCGAAGGAAAAATCCTTCGGTGAGCTCTTTTTTCCTATCGGGGAGACCTCGCTATATCGGCAAGACCACTTACCAATGTCAAACTTTCTCGGCGAGCTCTTTTTGTTGTTGGCGAGACTCCTGCCGAAGGCAAAACACATATCGAGACCCCCTTATTCTCGGCGAGACCACATGCCTTCGCTGAGACATCATGGTGACTTGACCTTCCTTTTGGCGAATTGGGATCCTACCGGGGTGACTTTCATGTGTCGGCGAGACTTCCTGCCGAGCTCGCTTCGCTTCGGCGACGCCTTTGCTATCGGGGAGACACCTGCCAAACTACTTGTTGTCACCGAGACCTTGGCCCGTCGGCCTAACATTTTCCTGAGATATCATCCCCTGCCGAGAGCACTTTATTTCGGTGTGACCTCGCTTGATCGGCCAGAACTCATGCTGATAATGTCCCCATTCAGCGAGAGCCCTTTGAGTCGGCGAGACATCTGAAAGTTCTTGGCGACTCTCTCCTTAGAGGATTTTCATGCCGAACTTGAACAAGGCAGGCTTCCCAACTGAATTCCTTGTGACCTAGCATCAGATACATGACTTTTTCCCTTGTGCGAATGTTCCATTTGGCCTTCTCGAACCTCTATCACATGATTTATCTTGCCTGATTGAGCCCGTTGGTAAAAATTGAGCAACATTTTTGGCTACCTCATCTTGATGTTTGCCTGCTAACATAGAAACCAGTAGCCAAAACTTGTCCATTGGGTATGGAGTCATTAGGAAAACCTCAGAAACAGACCCAGGGCAACTTTGTACATGGTTGCAATTTGCTTGAGACTCATAGAACACAACAGGTTGCCAAAATGGAAAAATAGGAGAAAAATGAAAAGAAACTATTTACTGTGCTGGAACAACACTTATGGAAAACATAAAACCTAACCTAATATGTACAATAGAGGAAATCGTCAGACTTGAAAACAAGGCTTGAGGTGTATCCCATTGATTGGGATAGGAAGTACTTCACCTTCTGTTGTGGCGAGTTGATAAGCATTGTGTTCTTTGCAGTGTTTAATAATAAATGGACCTATCCACATGTCAAACTTGGTGTGATGGTCTGGCCTACTTTTCAGAACATCCCATTTGAGAACAATATCACCTTCTTTAAAGACTTTAGTTGTAGCTTTCTTGTCAAATGTTCTCTTTGTTTGGTACTGATGATACTCCAAAGCTTTCATTGCTCTGTCTCTTGATTCTTCGAGCTCCATGAGCTCTGCATATCTCACAGACATGGGGTCTTGTTCCTCAAACATCTCCAACTGGTGAACAATGTTAAGAGCTGGAAGCTCTACAGACAAAGGAAATATTTCCTCTTTGCCATAAACCATGTATGGTGAATTACCAATAGACCTCTTAGGAGTCACTATGTCTGCCCAAAGTGCATACTTTAATTTAATGTGCCAGGTCCTTTGATTATCCTCTATGGTTCTTTTAATAAGCCTAATGAGATTCTTGTCCGTGCTTTCAGCTAAACCATTACCCTGAGGGTAATAATTTGAGGATGTATTCAAATGAATGCCCTGTTTAACAGCCCAATCAGTTAATCTTAATCCCACAAATGCAAGAGCATTATCAGATATGATAGAGTCAGAAACTCCAAATTTGGTGACTATATCCTCATAAAAACTCAAAACTGAAGACTCTTTGTTTCAAAGTTGGGCTGCTTCATCCAATCGTAAAAATAGTTCCGTAGCGCCAGAGCACCCACTTGTGACCGCGATCGTGGATGGTGGACAATTGGGTCTTAACAAAAGCTTCCATGCCCCATCTCATGAAGGGTTGCTCCACTTGAATTGGATGCAGAGGCATAGCAGATAGTTTTTCTTTTCCTGCAAACAAGGCACATTTGATACACTTTCTTGACCAAGCATATGCATCCTTAAATAAGCTGGGCCAGTAGTAACCAGCTCTCATGATTCTCCAAGCAGTTGTCCTTGGAGCAAAATGACCCCCTGCAGCTCCATCATGAAACTCATGAAGTACCTTTTCAATCTGATCACTGTGAATAAATCTTAACAGAACACCATTTAGATCCTTTTTAAAAAGAACATTATTTACCAGCATGTACGGTATGGACTACAATATGAAGTATCTTCTTTTGGCTCTGTTCAAACCTAATGGACACTCACCAGTTTGTAAAAATTGGGTCATGTCTTGAACCCAATTAATTGTTACCACATGCACATCGTCTTGAGCATCCTGAGACTCATTTGTATTAACAAACACAACATCCTTTCCTAATTCATTTTCACTGCTTGACCCTGTAGCAAGCTATTTACAGAGACCTTTACCTCTAATCAGTTTGGTAATCTTGATATCCACATCATATTCCATAACCTTAGTGATCCACCCTGCCCTTTTTTCATTCAGATCTTTACTCAACAAAAATTCCTTGACACTTGAGTGTGCAACCAAAATATGAATTTTATAGTTTGACACTAGAGGCTTAAACTTCTTTAGGCTTCTGATCATGGTGAGAACATGCTTCTCAACAAAAGTATACCTCTCTTCATAATCAACAAGTATTTGACTAAAGAAAGCTATGGGTTGTTCTAAGTTATCACTATTTTTCTGTACTAGCATAGCAGAGATTGAAGCAGCACTACCAAAAGCATACAAAAAGAAGTCTTTAGAGAAATTCGGATTTACCAATGTTGGAGCTGATGCTAAAGCTTCCTTGATTTCTTCAAAACTGTGTTTTGCTTCTTTAGTCCAACTGAAAACTGCATTTTTCTTTAACATAGCTGTCAAAGGCTATAACAGGTTTGCGACATTAGGGATGAACCTTCTCAGAAAGTTGATTCACCCCAAAAAGCTCTATAGATCCTTCTTGTGACTGGGTAATGGCAACTCAAGTATGGCTTTAACTCTTTCAGGGTCAATAGTAATTCCATCCTTTGATACTATATGGCCTAACGTTTACCTTCATGAACTGCAAAAATACTTTTTGTAGGATTGAGAGATATACCAAACTCTCTGCATTTTTCAAAAACTTTCTTAAGGTGTGACAAATGTTCATCAACGTTCTTAGAATAAACTGTAATATCTTCTAAATAAATCAACACAATCTTATTAATCAAACTTTGAAACACCATATCCATGGCCCTTTGAAACGTGGCACCAACGTTAGATAAACCAAAAGGCATCCTTTTGTATGCCATGGTGCCCCACTTAGTTGTAAAAGTAGTTTTGAACTGATCCTCCTCTTTAACCAACACTTGATTATAGCCCAAAAAACCATCTAATAAGGAAAATCTTTCAAAACCAACAACTACTTGTAAGATTTGTTCCATGGAGGGCAGCGGGTAGTGATCTTTCAAAGATGCTCGGTTAAGATCCCTAAAGTCTACACAAAGTCTTATTTCACCATTTTTCTTCCTAACTGGCACAAGGTTAGAAACCCACGAAGTGTGTTTAATAGGAAAGATGATATCCCCCTCGACCTAGTTTAGTCGACTCTTTAATCGTGGGGCTCAGTTTGGATTCAAGGGCCTTTGTTTTTTGTCTGGGCTTATTGCGAGGTTTCTAACTCAATTGTATGTTGTACAATATGAGATCAAACCCTCTTAAATCAAATATTACAAGCGAAAACATCTGCGTCTCTTGGCATGAAACAAATAAGCTTTCTTGATATTAAAATTTGAACAGATTTTTCCCAATTTGAAAAGCTTACCTTTAAGATTTCTTCCTCATAATGATCCTCTTTCACTTGGATCAAGCTTTGTTCTTCTTATTGATCATCATAATTGAATGTAGTTCTAAGGTAACCATTACTTGGGAAGTTTTTGGTCTTGGTGGCTATCAGCGATCATCATCTTGTTGCTTAGGTTTTGTTGTGATTCACCATGGATAAGCGATCTTCTTGGAGCAACTTTGGACCTTCATAAGCTGTCCACTTCTGGTGGCGTTATGTCGGGGAATTGATGGCTAACCACAACTTTTCTGCTCACTGGCTATCTTTTCTTTCCTAGCCACACCTGGAATATCAAACTGTGCTCCAATGGCTGCAAGCCTATCAACATGTTTGTTCTAGTTCCTTGGGATAGATACTAAGTTAAAGGCATCAAATTCCTCAATCATATTCCACACTCTGTTTCTATAAGACTTTAGTGTGTCATTTTTAGCAACATTCAGGCTTCTTATTTGATTGACAATTAACTCACTATCCCCATAAACTTTCAAGCGGGTTATTCCTCTCTTCCTTTCCCACTCAAGACCTTGAACAAGGCCCTCATACTCAGCAGTGCTATTAGAGCACGCAAAAGCAAAACAGAATGCAAAATAATACTTATCACCCTGCAGAGATACAAGCATTACACCTCCTCCAGCTCCATTTTTGCTTCTAGAACCATCAAAATGCATCTCCCATAATTCATTCTGCTACTCGAACTGACTTTCTGCACTTCTTTCAAGATTTGAAATTTTTGTCCTAGTTTCATGCAATACATAATTGCCCAGACCAACATCCTGAATAAGCCCGTTTGGATTATCAATCATGTTCTCAGCTGCCCATTCATTCAGGAGTACCTCAGGTACACTCATAGCTTGTAACTCTTGTGCTGATGTAAGTTCAGTATCCTCTAAAACAACAGAATTAACATTAATAGCAGATGGCGCATAAGGCTCAATGTGATCCTTGGCAAGGGACTCAGAAGTTATAGTTACCTTAGTACCATACCTAGTCCTAAAAAGCATATGGGACCAATCTGGAGATAAATACCCTCCAATTTTAGCTGTGAAGTCTCTAGACATGCATAAAGAAAAAAATGGAGGCAAATCTATGACAAACACATCTTGCAGGATTGAAAAATTAGGATAGGCATGTAGCGTAAGATTCAGATTTTTAATAACACCTATAGTGTTTACTGCTATCCCATCCAATTGAAGTACTCCCTTTTCTAATGGTTGGTATTGTAAACCTAGCTGGTCTGCAATCTTTTTTGGCATTACCAAACTGCTAGCCCCGCTATCAACCATGCAATTGTGCACCAATTTATTCCCCACTATTAAGGAAACATAGAAAGGAGGGGGCTTGACACCACTACTTTGCTGTGTGGTACTATCTAAAAGTGCATTGGTTGAAACTGACTTTCTTTGGCCTACAGAGACTTCATTTGGAAAATTCGAACTAACTGGATTTGATAAGGCTAACTGTAACAAATTCATTTGACCAGGGATTGCTAAAGAATCCCACATTGAAATTGAAACATTCATTTTTTTCATACTTTCAACAATGTTGAAAGGTGCAGATATATTTACCTTTGGTTGCATCTTTACAATAGCATGGTCAGGTTGCACTTGACTTGCGGATGAAGCATGTAAAGGCTGCTCCTTACTAGTGTCATGACCTCACTGAAAAATGTGTGGTACTTGTTGATTTGATGGACCAACAACTCCCTTATCTTTATTCGTTGCTTGTTCAATCTCAAAAGCCCTCTTCTTGGCTCTAGTATTAGCAGCAATAGATGTGTCATCCTAGTTCACTCCATAAAATTCTCCTCTCTGCCAATTTAGGAGAGTTGAATCATCTGTAGGTTGATCCTGCGGTTGTGAATACCCTTCTTTAGGAAAATCTTGCGCACTTACAACATTCTGCACCATAAGAGCTTGGTTGATCACACCATTAGAGCACGAGCTTGATTATGTGGCTAATTACATGGATAACACCATTCATAATCTGCAGCCAAATTGTTTTGGAATAGGAAGAAGCTGTGTGACACTATTCGGTTGGTTATAGAGCTGAAAAGGTCTTGTAACATCTTTGTCTTGAGCCTTGAGTACCTTGATGTTATCTATTCCTTAGGTGCTGTTGTTGATATAGAAAAGGGCTGGCTTGCTGGTCTATACGGTAAGGCCTAGTATGGGACTATTATTTTTCCAAGTTCACCAACTTGTTACCAAAAGTCTATAACAGACTTTTGATCTCTTGTAACTCCTCGGACGTACCTGAAACAACACTTTCTTGTTTAACAATGGCTGGAACAACAACTGGCAACGTTGGTACAGCTAGTAGAGATGTAAAAAGAGGCACTTGCAAAGGTGTATTAGACTATATATCTGGAAAAATAGGCATTGGTGGCCTAGGGGCAATTTTTCTTGCCTGAATCAAATAGTTTTCTGCCCTGATTGCCACTTCATATGCACCTGGAAAAGATTCACCACCCATTGACTGTGTCATGGTACCCAGCTCTCATGTCATAGCTCTAAGATATCTGAGGAAGGCACTCAAATGAGGCCTCACCACCCCAGTAGGGATTCTATCACAGGTTCTTTGAAATCAAAAATTAAAATTTGTCATTTGCTCTTGAGGAGCTCTCTTTATAGTTGTCAACTACTCCACCAGAGACAAGTGATCAGATTTATCTTGAAACTGCTTGTGCAGTTTGTCACCAAAGTCATCCCATGTTGCAATAGAGTTCACTGGTAAACCCCGATACCATTGTAAAGCCTTGCCCCTAAGGGATGCAGCAAGCAATCTTACAGCTACATCTTCATGAGTTATGTGATGTACTCCACATAACGAGGCTACATCCCTTATGTGCTCAATAGGGGTAGTTTGATCCTCCCCAGTAAAAATTGATAAATTCTTTAAGGCAGCCACTGGTATATTGTTGTGTTGGGCCAAATTTAATGGACTACCTCCATCGAATGGCACAAAAGGCTGATTTCTGGAAGCAGCCATTAGAGGTGGCTGAGGTGGGTTTATTTGCACTCTAGTAAAATTAGAGGATAGGACAACAATATGAGATCTCAGAGATGGAGGAGTAGATTTGGCTCTTCTAGAGTAAACAAATTTTATCCTTGGCCTTTCTATTGCTCTGCCTTGTCTTCTTGGTGGTGACAGCTGCAAATACTCGAAAGGAACTAAGCTGCTCCTTGCCTGAACTCTTCTCATAAACTATAAAAGGCGATGATTATGAAGCTCTTTCTCTCTACGGAGTTGCCAAGTATGCACAAATGACTTCTGTAAAGTCTAGAATTTGCTGGTTGCATACTAAACCAACAACATAATATGGAACAGTCCCACCTGGCGTGCCAAAACTGTTATCTCCTAGAAATGCACCCTATGAAAAGTTATAAAAAACTAAGCTTTCTAGAGAAACATGGGATCATTTCAAGGCTGTGGGTCACCTAAAGTTGAAATGAACCTCCGGATAAGGCCGGCTTCGTTTGGTGTCACCTAAACTACTGATTTTTTATGAAGGGAAAGGGAGAAGGAGTGCATAAAAATAAAACTAACACTATGGTGATACACCGAACTGATAAGAGCAGTGGAATACTTGATTGACACTTGAAAATTGTTAATGATCATAAAATTACACATCAAATCTGTATAAGCTATACATTAATACGTCACAAACAGGCTTGATTCACACAC
>VDFB02152781.1:0-21494 GCA_007258455.2 Sequoia sempervirens
GATGTGGCATCACATGATTGGTTGCTTTTTAGATCAAAGGAATACATTTCAAGTTTAATTATGGGTAGTTATGTCACAACTATTGGTCATTATATAAATAAATAACTACTATCACAACTATTGGGCATTCTATAAACAACTAATATTACAACTATTGAAACATGCTCAACTACTGGGTCCTCTTCCCTAGAGAGCATAACTCTGACTGTTTTCCTCCATTGCTAATTAAATGCATTCATGCAAATATTATTATGCTTACGTGCAAATTAATGCATTCAATCTTTTGCTTGTGTTATTCATGCAAATATTTTAAATGCATGCAAAATTTATTTTTATTCAATTTTTAATTACTTAAAATGATTATTTTCCATCATTCATTGATTTTAATTTAAAAAATAAATAAATTATTTAGTTTGATATTAATATCACAAATTAAATTTATAATTATTTTTAAAAAAATTCTAATGATTCAAAGGAAAAATGTGATGTGACACGATCACTTACTGTAAGTGTGAATAAGTAAATAAGTAAATAACACTAAAACACTTCTTAATGAAACATTATATCAAGATTTAACATGAACTAAACTAATTTAAAACACATAAAACTTGAAAGTGTCTCATTGTCTCCTATCTCTAAAGATTTATTAAATCACAGAGGGCTCTCAGATTTGGTAAGCACTGTGACTGTTAAAATGCCTATTTAGAGAATGGAATGATGCTAAATGCAACAATCTAATGATTGATAATGATTTCTAGATGATATGATGCTACTGTAATCTATTCTGACATGAAACCTGCTGAATGAAAGCTATAGTAAAAATTAAGATGCAATCGTGATATGAATTATACTGATGAGCTATGATTGCTTGATGCTAAAATGCTATTGCTATTACTATGATTGTTTGATTGCTTGATTGATATTCCTGTAGAGTAAGTTTGCACAAAGTTGGGATCCATTATTTGCTTCATAAGGCTGTATTTATAGATTTATGACAACACATTTGCACAGGGATAGCACAACAAAGGCTTGGATTCAATCTAGAGGATTGAATGGTAAGAGATGGAGAAGCTTGAGCTAATTATGGGGATTGTTCCTCCCCATGAAAACATCAAGCCAGATGATAGGAAGAATTAGAGGAAGAAGATTGAGAGGATTGCCTGCAAGTTTGTCTCCAAAGCTTTCCCGTGAATGCCAGTTGAATTAATTAAATCTGAAAAAATCTAATTTTATTGGTGAGTGAATAGAGGAATATTGCATTTATGCTTTTATTTGAATATATTTGATTTATTCAAATTTAGCAAAATAAGAAGATATTTAATTAAATAAAACAAATATTTAACATTTGCTTATTTAATAAAGAGGAATATGATAATTAAATAAAACTTTAGGATATCTTTATTTAATTAAGAAGAAACATAATAAGATAATTAAATAATACAAACTATTGAAGTTTTGTTTATTTAATTAAGATAGAATTAATGGATAAAATATAGACGAAACTAAAAATGATAATAATTAAATAAAACAAAGTATTTAATTTTGTTTATTTAATTAATAGGAAAATAATATGATAATAATAGAAGAAATAAGAATGAACTTAATATAAATAAATATTTCTATTTATTTATTAAATTGATGAATTTAAGATTAATTAATCAAATAAATCATATTTAATTAATTATATTCTCCAGACCATTTTTAGGTGTATATTTTTTGCTCCTTTTTGAAGTGATGTGTTTACGCATTGCTTCAAAGAAAATTTTGTGTTGCTGCTGTTAGTATTGATGATTTTTTTTAGTATGCTTTAGACTTGCCCCAGACATTGATTTATATATGCTCCCTCAGGAGATAAATTAATGATTTGTTTTTTTGGAATTTTTTAATTTTTTTGATGATTTTGATGTAGATTTGATGTTGAAATAATTTATCTCCTGATAAAGAATGTAGAAATTTTCCTTTGGTTGAATTAGAATTAATCTCCCCTAAAAAATTAAATAATCTCACCAAAATCCCACCTCTAATAACCTATGAAAGGTCAAAAATGTTTTTTTTCAAACTCATTTGTGCATTTGAGTTTTCAAAGTTTGGAGAAAGAGTTATTTGAGCAATTTGGAGGATTATGCCAATTCCTTACCACACCCACCGGTTCGAGCGTGTGCGACAACACAACCGCTCGACTGTGTATGGACCTCCGGTATGTACCCTTGACTTCCCTCGTTTTTCATGATTTTCTTATTTTTCATATTTTTATTTCGCATTTTTAAAATTTTCTCTGTTTTAGCGCTTTCACATTTCATTGTAGTGCTTAGGACTATTGTTTTAGCACCTAGAAAACTTTAGCGCTTCCAAAACTTTAGCACTTAGGTCAATTGTTTTAGCGCTTAGGTAGGATAAATTAGCGCTTCCAGAGTTTTAGTGCTTAGGATAGAAACTTTAGCGCTCCGACCTTCTATTTTAGTGCTTTGACCCAAAGTTTTAACACATTGTCCTAATAGAATAACGCTTGTGGTAAAATGACACTTTGACCATCTGTAATAGCGCTTTTGACTGATGTAATGGCGCATGTCATGATTTAGTGCTTTGAGTGCCTGTTTCAATGGATACAAGTTAGATTGATAAAGTTTGTCAAATTTGTCCTTGATTTTATCAATTTTTGATCGTGTCAGCCGTTGGTTTGATATGATTGACGATCCTAATCAAGTAGATGATGTTCAACCTCATGATAGGTGAGGTTTGATGTTTGATTGATGATAATTATCCTCATGATAAGGGAGAAATAGTTATAGTTTGATTAATGTACCTCATGATAGGCGAGGTTGATTTGATGCATTGATGATTGACCTCATGATAGGCGAGGTACAATTTTAAGATTGATGATTGACCTCATGATAGGTGAGGTTCAATGATGCGTGCTCACGAGATTTGATCAAAATTCTCACCAAGAGCTTATTAGATTTGATAGGATAATTGATGTTTTATGATTCGACAAAGATTACTGATTTTGAAAATTTCTTGATAATAGGAGCCGTTGGAGAACCTTCAGGTTTGAAAGCAATTCCTATGGACATTCGATTTGATACCATAGTCAGCGCAGCTTGAGATGACAGTCATTGTTTGATGTAGTTTGGCTTCTCTATTATTCATACCCTAGATTAGGATTAATCAAGGTCTCCTGACAACGTTAGTCGAGAGGTGGCATAGCGAGCACAACACCTTCCATCTTCCTATTGGTGAGATGACAGTCACCCCTGAGGATGTCTAGCGGATTCTACGGATTCCCATTGTTGGAGAGGTGGTCGTTTACGATTCTACAAAGCAGGGCGGGATTGATGCTCTCCGTAGAGTGTTTTAGGATGATTAGATTTCTAGGTATTAGATTCCATGGCATGAGGTGGTGGATGCTTATGCCACCCTTCTTGTTGTTTTGGTTGGTTTCATTAGAGGGTTCCTTTGTCCTAATCGCAGGTCAAAGGGACTTTCTGTTGGTTGGGGCCGTGTACTTGAGAACATGATTACACACGGGATGAGATATGCTTGGGGCATGTGAATGATTTCCCATTTGTATCATGATTTGCATTTGACAATTTACCTTCGAGGTAAGAGTTTTTCATCTGGAGCTACATTACTATAGGTATGGGCGTGGGAGCACATAGCTATCACATGTCTAGTTCCAGTGAGATAGAGACCGACTATGAGACCATATGTGTATAGATATGCAGGCCGCCTTACTCAATCCAGATTGGGTAAGTTAGAGCACTGGAGGAGAGTGATTGATGATATAGAGTACGTGACATGGCATCCCTACCTAGATTGTGAG
This sequence comes from Sequoia sempervirens, assembly GCA_007258455.2. Taxonomy (NCBI): domain Eukaryota; kingdom Viridiplantae; phylum Streptophyta; class Pinopsida; order Cupressales; family Cupressaceae; genus Sequoia; species Sequoia sempervirens. Next base: position 3,821 of record VDFB02152781.1, read on the forward strand.
CATTGGGATGAGGATGATATTCAGGTACCTTATCTCTGTCAGTTGATGATACTGATTGGTCAGACTCGTTGGGTACTGGAGATATTTTTTATCAAACAAGTGCATAGACAGTATGGTTTGGTTTAGGGCATGCCCTGGGGTGTTGCTCATTATGCCCGTCATCAGTTAGATGCTACTGTTAAGGAGTATCAGACTATGCAGCCATTTGAGTGGGATATCTGTCCAAACATTGTTGAGCCACTTGTGATAGCAGATTATGCCGAGTATCAGACTTTGCATCCTTTTCCACGCCTTACTATTCCTGATGAGCCTACCCCATTACCTATAGAGGAGGATGTTGTCGTTGCACATGGTCATAGGCTGAGGAGAGAGGAGGTTGGAGAGGTTGAGGTGGAGGATGTCGATGTTGGTGATGACGAGGAGGATGTCAGTGAGGAGGAGGGTAGTGGAGTGGAGATGAGGAGGGAAATGGGGATGAGAGGGGTATTGGTGATGAGAGCAGTGGAGATGATTGTGATTTTGACAGTGGAAATGTTGTAGGTGGGTTGGGTCCAACCTTAGATGTGCATGAGCATTCAGTGCCTCGTAAGAGGCATGTAGTGGGAGATCTTATAGATCAGTTGTAGATTGCGAGCCTTCAAGTGCAGTTAGAGACCGTATAGGAGCAACTTGTTCAGGCTTAGGGTTTATTAGCACAGACTCAGGCTCAGATGTAGGCACAGGCCCAGTCACACACATAGGTGTTAGCATTAGTATAGGCTCAATTGGCTTCAACGCAGTTACATATTACAACATTGATAGTCCAGAGGGATACCGCCATTCAGATTGTAGGGGGAGCTCAGGCTCAAAGTGCATCATTGATAGTCGAGAGGGATGCTGCCAGATTTACTATAGAGGGAGCTCATGCAGCAGTCGAGAGATTGTAAAGATTGGCGAATGGTACCTCTGTAGCAGATTATATGTAGGAGGTTGTACATATTGGTGGGAAGTAGAGTATTATAGACGTAAATTCTATGATTTCGTCCCTTCAAAGCAGAGAGTAAGCTATAGGAAGTCCCGATTTGGTAGAAATCGTTCTAGGACTGTCAGTGCAGGTGTGGCACAACCTCTCTGGAGAGATCCCAGAGATCCTGGTACATTTGGTGGTGGTAGAGGGACCAGTCCTACTATGCCTGCATTGTCCAGAGCCAACAACACTTAGTTTTCTGATATGATTCCTCTATTGCATTTTGAGATGATGGTGTACATTCCAATTACAACCATTTTTTTTGATGATATATCTCTCTTTATTTCAGACATCATTGTATACTTGACATTTACGATTTTGATATCTATATGATATGCAGTGAACTTTATCGATGCATTATGTGTTCTATATGACTTTATGATGGATGCATTTATTTTCTATGTTCTACATGCCATGTGATGATCCTTTATTATGATGTTATGGATGCAACTTATAATCATGATGATATGCTTATGATTTATGATGTTCTATCAATGATGTTTATTGTGATGATGTATGGATGCAATAGATGTATGATGTTTTGCAATTATATGATAATGTACCTATATGTATGATGATGTATATGATATTTTAATGCTAAATGGGATGCATGCATTTTTATTCACGTGATATCAAATGCAAATTTATGATGTGATGAATGAGTGATGAAACACAATGAATGATACATATGATGATATTTTGAATGTATGATATATGATGTAATGAATAGATAAATGAATATGCATTTACATAGTGATTTGTTTTTTTATAGTTTTCTCATGCAATTTTATGATGTAACACAAGAATGAAAACATGACATGATTAATGCAAACTATATGATAATGTTGCTAATTAAATGTTTCTAAATGTATGAAAATGAAATGATTATGCAACTATATGATAATGATGATGTTTTTGTTTATGTCAAGTATACTCAATCCATTAATGAGAAGAGTAACATTTCCTTTGAATAATTTCACCAATTTTGTAACAAATACTTTGCAGATGTAACACTATTATGAATGCAATCTAATTTACCATAAAAATCTACATGTAAACATTGGCATTTTAACAGTCCTTTTATTGTGCTTTGTATTATCATGGAGCTTTTAAAATGTTGAAAGTGAGTACAAGCATCAATGGTATAATGTAAACCCATGATGACCTGAGTACTACTTTCATGATTTTTGATATTGCAAGCGAACGCAAGCATCGAGGTATAGTTAAACCAAGATGACTTGAGCATTTCTTGCATAAATAGACAAGAATCAATCACTTTCCTATGTGAATTGGAATGTCATCAGTGATACTTTGTAGAGCATGTCTCGCGACAATTCACATAGTAATGATGGGTAACTCACAGACAATAGACAAAGGAAATACCATTCTTCTTCTTAGCTTCTCTAGTTCAATACATCATTGAGTTGCTCCAAATAAATGATACAATGATCAAAGTACATCTATCCAACTTTTGCTTAAAGTATTTCAAATCATTATTCAGATTAGATCATCCATATTGATTTTGATTTTTTGATGTTTTTGTGATTTTATGAGATTTTGGATCAAACCTAACATAAAGACCTATCCTAAGGGCCTCGGGGGCTAATCAAATATTGGCCTTGCCTACGTTATACACACAGAGACCACGTAGTTCAACTGACGACTTTTTTTTGACTTTTTGACCAATTTTTGACTTGTTTTTGGATTTTCGATATGATACGGATGTTTGATGTGTTTCCGATGGTGATTGATGTTTGATATTGCATTGCATTTTGATCATTGTTCTTGCTACATTTGACATACTGTTGTTTGTCTATTTGATTAAGCTCAAGTTTGTTGCCCCCAAGCTATGGTGTGACATGATCACCCTTTTGCGAGGATATGTACATGATGTTGTTCCTTCAGATGCTTAGATGGTAAAAATGATGGAGAAAGTGAACGACCAAATCATGCATCCAATAGATGGAGAAGCTGGTTTAAATCACAAATAGCGCCTACTTCCAAGTTTTCACCATTTGTTTTTATTGCACTTTTTTAGACTTTATGATTTTTTTGTCTTTTTCTTTTTTTTGTATTTTTTTGTCACCAAGATGCATGTTTGCTAGGTTTTCATCATGGCAACTCTTTTCAACCAAGCACTAGATTATTCAAGCATAGAATTTCCTAAGGTGGATACTATTGATTGGTTCATTAAATAGATCCCCTTCAGGTGTAGATAGCCGATAGGCTCCAGATCTATAGACTGATATGATGAAAAAGGGACCTAACTAGTTAGGTTCAAACTTCCCTTTCTTTTCTCTGTCCTATTGATTTCTAGGGTTTTCCTTTAGGACCAAGTATCCAACTTGAAAGACTCTAGGTTTTACCCTATGATTGTAGCTTCTTTACATCCTTTGTTGATATGTCGTCAAATGATTTACAACTTGTTAACGATACTCATCTAATAGTTCTAGCTCTTGGAGTCTAGAGACTCTATAATCTTCATTTGTAATGATGCCCCTCAGGGAGACACAAAGTGATCGAATCTCAACCTCAATTGGTAGTATAGCCTTTGATCCATATACCAAGGCATATGGTGTAGCTCCTGTTGGTGTTTTGATGCTAGTTCTATAGGCCCAAAGAGCAGGATTTAACTGAACATGCCAATCATGTCCAACATTGTTAACCATTTTCTTTAGAATTTTTAGAATTGTTTTGTTTGAGGCCTTGGCTTGGCCATTTCCTTGTGGGTAGTACGGTGTTGAGAAACGATGTTGGATATGAAACTTTTTGCACAATTCCTGCACATCCTGGTTCCTAAAAGGTCTTCCATCGTCTGTGACAATGGATTGAGGTATGCCATACCTATAGATGAGATAGTTGAGTATGAAAAATGAGATCTACTTCCCAGTGATTGTTGTTAAGGGAACTGCTTCTATCCAGTTTGTGAAGTACTTTGTTGCTGTGATTATGAACTTGTGTCCATTGGATGAAGAAGCATTGATTTTTCCTACTAGGTCTAGTCCCCACTAAAAAAAGGGCCATGCTGATGTAAAAGGATGTAGCTCTTGCATCGGTGCATGAATAATATTACCATGGATTTGAAATTTCTAGCATTCTTAACAAACTAAAAGGACTCCTCCATGTTTAGCCAGTAATACCCCAAACAGAGGAGTTTCTTTGCTAGGGTTAGTCCACTTGAATGAGTCCCAAAAATACCTTCATGAACCTCATGTAAAGATGTCATAGACTCGTCGTGCTCTAGAAACTGAAAAAGAGTACCATCTAGACCTCGATAGTAGAGTATGTCAATGATTAGGGTGTGTCGTGCGGATTGGCGAATGGAATTCCATTTTTGGTTTCTGGAAAGATCAGGTGGAAGGATATTATCTTTAGGTAGGCGTAGATCTTTCCATAGATGGAGGGTTGACTATCATCTAAATGACATATGGTATGGGATTCTGGGTTATCATAAGCGAGATCAGACACTTGTTCTACCATAAACTCATAACGACCTTGTCTTTCTAGAAATTTTAAAAGAGAAGCAATTATCGCCATAACATTTGCAACTTTGTTTTTTGCTCTTGGAATCTATTCAAACTTAACATCCATAAAGTAATTTTTGATATCATCAATCAACTTCTTATATGGCATCAATTTCTCATCTTTCATCTGATATTCATCATTCACTTGATAAATAACTAGCTGGGAATCTCCATATACTTGCAGTTCTCTGACTTTCCATTCAATTACTACTTTGATGCCGATAATCAAAGCATCATCCTCAACTACATTATTGGTACATGGAAACATGAGTCTATAGGACCTTGGAATGGTGTGTCCATGTGGTGTAACAAACAAAATGTCCACTTCAGCTCCTTGTTGTGTGAATGACCCATCAAAATATAGTCTCCATGGTTGTGTTGTCACTATAAAATATCCGCATTAGGAAACTCAATGCTTATCGAATGATTATCTGGTAATGGAGCCTTAGCTAATTAATCAACAATCACTTGACCTTTGATGGCTCTGCTATCCACATACTGGATGTCAAATTCACTTAAGAGCGTGACCCATTTAGCTAATCTGCCTGTTAGAGCAACCTTGTTGAGTAAGTATTTTAACAGATCAATCTTTGCAATGAGCTTAATTGTGTGGGTCAACATGTAATGCCTTAATTGTTGGGTAGAAAATACCACCACCAAGCATGCTTTCTCTATGAATGTATAGTTTATTTCATAGTCATTCAGATTCCTGCTGATATAGTATATGGCTTGTTCATTTCCCTCTGCATCTTCTTGAGCTAGTAGAGCTCCCAAAGAAATGTCTGTTGTTGTAATATATAATAACAATGGTTTCTCCTTTGTTGGTGGCATCAATATGGGAGGCGACAATAGATACTACTTTATCTGATTGAAGGTTGTCTTGCATCCCTCATCCCATTTGAAAGTGACATTCTTATGTAGCAGATGATTGAATGGATGACTTTTATCTGCTAACTGGGAAATAAATCTCCTGATTGATTGAAGCCTACCTTGTAGAGATTTTAATTGACTGATATTCCTCGCTGGCGAAATTTCCATTATTGCCTTGAATTTTGCTGGATCCACCTCGATGCCTTTTTTTGAAACAATGTAACCCATAAGTTTTGCTAATGTAACCCCAAACACACATTTCTTGGGTTTCAACTTGACATTGAATTTCTCCAGTTTGGTAAAGATTTTTCCAAGGATTTCCAGATGCCCTTCTCTTGTATATGATTTTTCCAATATATCATCGACATAATCTTCCATAAAAGTATGCATCATGTCATGAAAAATAGTGGTCATAGCACGCTGATATGTTGCACCTGCATTTTTTAACCCGAATGGCATGACGTTCCAATAGAAAGTGCCCCATGGACATGTGAATGCTGTATTTTCCTGATCTTCAGGTGCAATCTTGATTCAGTTATATCCTAAAAATCCATCCACAAGTGACAACATGGCATGTCTTGCTGTTAAGTCCACTATGGTATCAATGCTTGGTAAAGGAAAATCATCCTTTGGACATGCCCTATTTAGATCCCTGAAATCTGTGCAAATTTTGATGCTATTGTCTAGTTTAGATATAGGTACAATATTAGAGATCCACTCAACATAATCGATGGACCTGATGAACCTTGCATCCAACAACTTTTTTAGCTCAACCTTTACCATCAATGCAATGTGGGGATGCATTTTCCTTAGTTTTTGTTTGACTAGTTTGATTTTGGATGGTAATGATAGATGATGCATCATAAGATTTGGATCTAGCCCTGGCATATTAGAGTAAGACCAGGAAAAATTGATATGTCATTCTTCAAAGAACTTGAAAAATTCTAGTTTATCTTGTGATGTCATTGATGCTGCCAGATGTAGAATTTTTGTCTTTTCTGTTGTGCCAATATTGAATGATTGTGTAGGTTCCACCAGCACTGACGATATTTCATGAAAATGTTCTAGAAGGGTGTCAAATCTTCCATCTTGTGGTGCCTCAGAGAGGTTTTCACCATTAGATACATTCGTTCTTTTTACTTTTTCTAGATCTAATGCTACCATTGAATGGTTTTCACCATTAGATCCTTTATCCCTGTTTTCATTTTTGCAACTGGCAGATTTGACACCCTCCTACCTGAAAGTGTTGTTATGAGATTTACAGTTAGAACTCATGTCAGATTTGTCATAACAAAGGTAATTTACAATAGCATCATCATTCTCAAAGATAGGAATATTGATAGGTTCTATTGGTTCCCAATCAATAAGTTTAGGATGCATTAATGGTAAGAAGTCATCAGATGGGTTAAGGTCAATGGCGGTAAAGGCTCAGATTGCAATGTTGTCAAATTTTTTAGTGGTAATGCCGAGGTCTATGATGTTACTTTCTTCCTAGTCGTCTAGCTCACTCGATATTTTCCCATCTTCACTAGAGTCATCAATATTTTGTGATTCAAAAACAAAGCGTCTAGTTCCCGAGCTTTGTCCCTCCTCACATGGGGGTGTATATTATTTGATGAAATCAATTGATATATCCTTGTATGAAGTTTCTGACAAAGAGTCCCACTCATACTCACTGGAATCAGTCTTAGAGCTATCTCTCATTTGAAGGATTCTTTCAACAGCTTTATGAGTGTGTTCTTCTGTTGTTCCTCCTATGTAGCCCAGTCCCGTTTTATCATTTGGCTTAAGTGTTAGTGGTTGAATAGGTTCCACTATGCCTTCCTTCCTTTTTCCAATCGGTCCCTGTCCTTTGTATCCCATTTTTTTAAAGATAGCCTTCCCTTTTCCATACTGATATGTTTTAATGCTGATGTTTTTTGATGTAGAGGCCTCCTCATCTTTATAGAGCCAATTGAGAATGGATTTGTCTCCAAATTCTTCCTCTAGAGTACTTGCTTTTACAAATCTTTCATCTAGGACCGTTGTAGGTTGTGACGCTTGTTGTGTTATAGTTGATGGTTGCCCATATGTTTTTGTTGATGGCAACAATTGTGAAAGATGTAAAGCTTGTTCAATGAAGTACTCTCCCATGCCTTTGTATTTGAATTTTATTTTGTCTTGGAATTGCTATGATAAAGATCCTAGTTGAACTTCATTGTGTGATAAAGTGGAGTCAGCCACATTTGTCTCTTTTGATTTGTCCTTCTTCTCAACCCATTTGGATATAATTTTTTTTTTTTCACCACTAGATGAGTTAGAAGTGCTTGCTTCTCTGTTGTGAGGTACCAAAGTATCCTGAGTTGTCTTCAACATGTTACAAGTATGAGGATTATTGTAATCAATTGATATAGTAACTTCTTGTCCATTGAATGAGAACTTTAAACACTGTTGATATGTGGATGGTACTATTACTTGATTTTTTAGCTTTCAGCTAAAATCAGGTAACTTAGTGGTTATTCTTTTCATGTTGTTTAAATATTTAAAAGATAAACCATAAAAATCCCAGTTTCAATATGCATGAAGGAGTGATTGTCAAATAAAGTAGATTACATTTTGTCATTTCAATGTTGTAATTACAACAAATGAAAAGAGAATCATAGATATACAAATGTAATTTTTTATTGATAATCCTGAAGTGTACATGTCCCTCACAAGCCAAGGGACTAAATTTACTTACTCCATGGAAATATGAAAACAATATATACATGAATAAGTAAACAATAAACAATGTGCATGAAAGAATGGAGACCAGTCATTGCCTGAGAATGACTAGTTACAAGGTTTCCTGATTGCTCTGTTGCTATTTCCTCGAGCTACTTGTGTCCTCCCCAGCTCTGTAGTGCTCCTAGCCCCTACATCTAAAAAAACAATGCTATTAGAGCGAGACTCTAAGCAATGAAAGATCTCAATCCTTGCATACACACCTACCTATGCATGTATAAACTAATCCATAAGTGCATAAAATAAGTATACAAACCTTGTATGTTTTGGAAAACAAAGAGGTCATCAAACACATCCAACATATGCATTTATTTTCTAACTGTTTGCTTCATGTGAAAATTTAGGACAAGACTGGTTACTGTTCTGATTTAGATTAAATACAACATGTGGGTTAAATGTGGCTCCCACAAGGGTAGAGCTCAACATGCTTTAAAAAAAAAAGAAATTGAGCAACTTGATCAAAGATTTACCTCTTATCAATGCATTAAATCAATATGGAATCACACCAGTTGATCAACTTTCATTATCAGATTCAAAAGATGCATCAAGTTCAATTATGCATCTCTTAAGTAATGAGAGGGTAATCCAAGTATTGTCAAGTCCCTCCCACCTTGACCCTATTGGATAACCACACATCACATAGGACGGTGAGCTTTTAGGTCATCGACATATGAGACATGTGTCTGCCCACTAGGATCAAAGTGGGAAGGCAGTTACGTATCACACATGATAAAAAAGGAGGCAAGTGTGGTGGAATCTAACAACAAATTCATGTAGGTTAGCAAGCATTACAATGGTACAAGTGCATATGAAAAACAATCATAAATGCACGCCACATGTTAATGCAAGGACAACATTCATGGATATGCTCATAACCTTTCATGCATGGGTTTTGGTCATCATGAATGATCCAACATGGGTCATGATTGCATGCATGAAATGGCAGTGAAGACAAGTTACAAATGACAATTAAGCAATCATGATTCAGGGTGACACTCCTTTGAAGCCAATATCATGTGCAAGTGAATATGGCATCAACCTCTTATGAGTCTACAAGGGACAAACCTTAGGGAATGAACAAGACAACAACGAGGAAATCATGCAATCAAGCAACTTAGAAAAAATTTCCAAAAAGAACAAGTGATGGCAGTCAATAGCAAGAGCAAGCTTCCTCGAGGAAAGTTCACAAGAATGCAAACAGGTGCAAGCATAATCATAAAAGACAATGGGTGATCTTCCAACAACATTTAATCATCCAAGGTACAAGTGCACATTCATAAGGGAAATATAAGAGGACTATGTACTATGGGGCAACCATCATCCAAATCTTAGTCCACATGACATGACATCATTGATATAAAGGGGATTGCATGGCATTTCAGGCTTTGCAAAAGTTCTAGCTTGGCTATCGGCACACAATGGGAACTGGTTTCCTAGTTGTTCAAATAAAAATTGAAGCACCACTGCTTCTCTGTGAGCAGTAATCATTCTAAGGTATAATTCACAATAAAAGCTTATTGCAAGGTTGGGGAAATCAAGCAAGGAGGATGCTGGCAAAGTTTGGTTAATAGGAACTCATAAAGGCAGGATACTCAGGCTCATTTGGTACACATAAAAGTCATGTTTTGTTGAGAACCTTTCTTAAAAAAAATTGTGTGCCTCTTGTGGTATTCCTATTTACATAACATCTAACAAAGTGCATAGAACATGGAGTTAGAGAAGTTTTCAAAAGAGAAGCAAAAACAAGACTATGAAGGAGTGTAGCTCCATACAAGAATAGGGTTGCACTCTCTCAATCTAATGGTTGAAAGGGACAACCTTAAGAAAGAAGTTGAAGAGCTAAGATCAACCCTGCAAGCCTCCATGGTAAACCATAGCATTGGATATACTGCAGGTCTTGATGTACAAAATGCAAACTTTACCATTCAAAAGTTGCAGGAAGAGATAGAAATTAACAAGACAACCAATAACCATCTTAAGTTGGAGTTACAAAAGACAAAAGAATCATATAATCAATATGTATTTGTTGTTCAAGACCTAGAGGAAAGACTTAAGCAACAAGATATGGACATTGATCATCTATCTAGTACAAATAAAAGGTGTGGAGCTTCTACTAGTGAAGTAAAAATACAGAGTATTGAGGCAGAATGGATGCAAAAGCTCTCCTCAAAGAAAGAAAAAGTCTGGTCTACTGAAATGGAGGTTCTTCTTGTATCCGATAAAGAGAATGAACAAGCAACATTATGAGCAGAAGAAGCACTTAGTCAAGTTCGTTTGGAAAAATCAACCATAGTACAACAACTAGAAAATGAGGTGCAGTGTCTTACTGAGCAGATGTCATCAAATTTTGATAAAAAAAGGGAATGGCCACTAAGGCTCTCATTCAAGCATTAGAGCTTTGTGCAGAAAAGGTGAAATTGGAAGATTCTCTTCAACAAACTCAAGGGAAAGTTAGACAATATGAAATGAAACTCTCATATGTAAGACAAGACTATGAAAATAAGGTCTGGGATTTGACTGTACAGATCATTGCCCTCAAAGAAAAGGAACAAGAGATGAATTTTGGGCAAGAAAATACAAACAGGCAGCTAAAGGATATGAAGCTAAGTGAGGAAAACTTTAGAAAAAGGGTTTAAGATCTAGAAAAGAAGATACAACTTATTGAGACTAAGAATCGAAAGCTTAAAGATGAGAATAAGAATACAAAGGCCGTGCAAAATAGAAACCCAATACAAAGTGTTTATCATCATTTGTAGAAACAAAGAAATGCAAGAAGCTTATATGCCTGGGCAAGCAGTGGTTGTGGAGTAGTGGACAAGGATAGCTTTGTTTTAATCAATCACCCTTTCATGAATGTCATTCATATTATAATCTTGCACATATTTTATCTCATAAAATGCAAAAAGTATTCAAGGAAGATGTGAAATGGATACAAACGCCGGGTCACGACCATTGATAAATGAAAAATGTGTAGAGCCTCTAAGATATACCTATACTGTGTAGTGGAATTGAATCATTTTTTGCAAAGTTTGTTCATAGAACAACATTTTCTTGTGGAACTTTAATTGAGATAACCCTTGTGTAGACATAGAAAATATACAAATTGATATCACACACTCGATCCTGATCTACTAACATCGCCTCATCCTGAATTATCCCTCTATCTAACCATTTAATCGAATAGCCTTATTTGATCAAATTCATCATAATTCCCCTTTTAATTAAATAAATCCCTCAATTTAATTAAATCATTGTCTCTGTGTAATTAGCTAGGTCATTTCATCTTCCTATCTTTATTTAATTAAATAATCCATATTATTTGATTAAATTTCTAAAGTTCATCTAATTTAATTAAATAAATCAAATATTTATCTAATTTAATCTAACATCACCCCCTTTGGTTAAATAAATCAAAAATATTTATTTAACTAAGTCTAAATCATTCTTTTCTCATTTTGAGTTATTTAAATCCTAAAATCTAAGTCAAAATGGTCAAATCAACTAACATCATTTAAATTAATCAAATCATGATCAATGCTAATCCTAATCACTCAAATCCTCTAGATTTTGCAACTTGCACAATTAAATCATTTAGTTGATTTAATAATTCCCTATTTACTTTCAAAATGGCATCAAAAAGGGAATATTCCTCCAAGTTTGAAATCTCCCCCCAAATTGACTTGTCCATCCAACAAAGCATTTAAAGCTCTTACATTGTCTCTTACATGTCTCCCACTTGGAATTTAACTCATCTTTCATCCCCCCTAAACATGTCATCTCATCAAATTCAAATTTCAAACTTCCACATTGATCAAAATGTGCTCAAGCTTCCTCCATTCACAAGTTGAAAAGTGGCACCTTGCCATTGGTTGAATGTTAGTCCCACATTGCTCTATTTTGACCATCTCTTCAACTTAGCATTCTATAAATGAAGAGCTCCTCTCCTCATTTGATCATCCACCAATTGAGTAAACTTACTATACTCAAATTTAGAGCAATCTTCATCCATACTTTTGAATCCATAGCTAGGTTATGAAGGTTTTTTCATGGAGCACACTTGAATCTTCAACAAAGTGGATCATCATCACCATTCATCATAAAATCTTGCAAAGGAGTTGGGAAAGGGCCAATTTCCACATCAAATTGGCACCAACTCCCCCATAAGATTAAGAGTTTGCATATTCTCAATAGGATTTAGCTTATTTTCATCTTCTTTCATTGTGTTCTTGTTTTATTTCTATTTCGAATATGGTTAAATGGATTTTATGGGGAACCTCTATTCTAACTTGCATTTGATCTTATTAATGTTTTCATTTGTTGTGTTCTTGCAGGTATTAGGATCTAGGTTCACATTTTGGTGCTAGAAGGAGGGAAATCTCACATTCCAATCACATTTTTTTGTCAAAATTATGCGTTTTTGTTTGTTTATAGGAAACAACGCCGCTCACAGTCCAACGAGGCTATATAGCACCGCTGGAAACAAACTACACTGCTAAAAACTTCAAACAGCGCCGCTCACAGTCTAGTGGGGCCATATAGCGCCGCTCACAGTCCAGCGGGGCCATATAGCACCGCTCACAGTCTAGCGGGGCCATATAGCACCGCTCATAGTCCAACAGGGCCATATAGCACCACTCACAGTCCAATGAGGCCATATAGCGCCGCTCACAATCCAACGGGGCTATAAAGAACCGCTCTAGAATCAAACTGCACCGCTGGAATCAAATTGCACCACTCAAAAATCAAACTGCGCCATTGGAGTCTCCAGCGTCCCCATATAGCACCGCTACAAAATCAAACAGAGCCACCATCACAAACATAACTACTTGGATTTCTTTCTTTTTCATGCAAACTTAAAATGGCCATATCTTGGTCATTTTTTGGTCTTTTTCGAAGCTTTTTTTTGAAATGGGGTAGAATTTCATAAGCTATCCAATGGAGTAGGTTATTATTAACTTTTATAGCGTTAAAATTTTCAAATTTTCACTTAATGTCAAATCACAATGAAACTTGGTCTAAATTTTAGGGTTTTTATGCTTAATCATTTATCTAACCTTCATATCTTTTTGTTCCTTGATGTCATCTAACATTTGGATCTTGTATTGTAGGTTTTAAAGGATCATGGAGCATGGAAGTCAAAGAAAAAATCATTATCACATCATTGTATCAAGTGTTTTTGAACACTTTGGGGAGCAATTATAATCCCACTTCTAAGGATTTTACCCCTTCAAGCTTTTAGGACCTACTAAATTTCTTTTGGGCTCTAAAAAGAACATTTCAATTTTTTGCTACAAAAGGGCTAAAATGAACATTGGGAATACAACTTACTAGAGTTTGTTTTTTGGTTAACAATTGAAAAAAGCAACTCTCATTTGTCTTTTGGTGCTTAAAAAGAAATCACAATTGCTTTGGGGATCTAAAATGAACAAGTTCAACTTTGTTTTGTGATGGCTTACTAAAACTAACCTCATTGAAAAATGACATATGTGCTTCTCTCGCACTTTATAGCAATCTTGAGAATCAAAAGGCCTTTTTCATGATTTTAGGTTAAGACAAAGCAATCACCTCCACACTTCATTTTTGGGTTTAAAATTGAACAAAATCTTGTGCGAGTGTGAATGAATTTATTGCATGTGTTCTCTCTTTGTTTCTAAACAAGGGTTGATCGAACTATGAATAAGTTTATTCACTTTTGTCTATCTTAGAGGGCCTACCTTGGGGAAAAAGTACTCACCCAAGGGAACGACTCAACCGGTAACACTCTGAACCTGAGAGTATTTCCAGTCGGGATATAAATGTGGGTATTGGAATAAACACCAATATCACGCGGTTGGCTCCGACGAGATGGATCCGAAAGGGGACTCTCGCCATATGGGTCAATCTCCATGAATGAAAAGTCTGAAATAAAACCCTTATTTGTAGTGACCAATTAATCCATTCAATGAGTTTATCAAAGTGGTGCATTGGAACTTAGATTCCAAGAAGTTACTTGCCATGTCCGATCTTGGTTAAAGTATAGAGGTTAAGACTTCATTATTAACATACCTTTATAATCTTTCCTTGGTTGCATGTAAAATCATCTCTTCTTCTATGAAGGGCATGAGGCAAGCCCACCAAGAAAAACGTACCAATTGAGCTGGGATGTTATATTGCTTGTGAGTCATAAACACTTTACTTGATGGAAAACAATTGAAAAAAAAATATTTTAAACATGAGCATCCAAATCTTAAACCCTTTAGGAGAAGCAAATATCCTTGAAAGAATTCATGTTATTGCTTTCCCTTGGGATTCGTATCCTTAGAGGCTTCTAAACATTTGGATTTCATCTCAATTTTCTCCTACTAAAGTCAACTTTAGGTAACCTTTGTCTTGATTTCTTTGATTTCCACATAATGCACTTTTTGGGATGAAAGAAAATTAGGACATTGGACATTCAGTTTGAAAGCTAATCAAGAAATGTTTGTGGTAAAAAGAATCCATTAAGCAAAGATTGAATCAATTGGAACCCAAACATGAGCTTGGAATCTTTTGGTCATATGGTTTTCATGCAAACATTGGTCTTTTGATTTTGAATTACTCTTAGAGAAAGTCATGTTCTTCACTATCTTGGTCTTGTAAACAAGTCCTTCCTAGGTTCATTTAGGATCAAATCAAACACTTCATTCATCCAAACATCTATCAAAACCCATCCCACAAGCAAATTTATATCTTTGGAAACATTATTATCTAGACTTGGGTACATCCTTAAAACAAATCAAAATCACCTTGTTTAGTTAGGAGTATGGGAATGCATCCTTTCTCATACCTCTAGTTAAATTAGCACCCTTTTGAACAAGTTTATCCTAAATATCACATCCAACATCTTAGGGTTTACAAGTTCATTATCCAATCAAACCAATCAAAATCAAACCCTAAGTCTAGCATTGATCTAAAGTCCCTAAACGTTCAACACTCATATCATTCACCCCTTTTCATATTTCATCTCATCATTGGTCTTAAACACCTTAGAGGTCATTTTTGTAACAAGATCAAAACACAAGAGGAATATGGAATATAAACTTGATCCATACATCATGAGTAATCCAAGTCAACCAAACTATCAAAGCCTTACAATTCCAATTGATTTTCAAAACTCAAATTTATACAATCCATACATGGGATCATTATCTCCTACAAACCTCAATGGTACAAAAAATGGGAGCCTACCCAATGTAAATCTTGGAACACCTTTTTCGATGGTAGATTTAAACCCAAGTCCAACATTCCAACCGAACAATCAATACATGAGTCTTCAAATGACCAACATTATCCCACCAAATCCCTACATGCCAAATGAGAATGTACCAAGTACAACTTTACCAAACATGAATGTTTTGAGTCCAAAATTGGTAAAATTTGGGATAAATGTGTTTGCAAATCACTCAAATGTTGTTCAAAGTCCAAACACAATGATAACGATTCCATATATTGATCCAAGTCAAGGTAACACCATGAAAAATCCAAGTTACCTAAATCAAGGCAATGTGATTCCTAATCACAACAATGTTCAATTTCAACCTATCATGCCAAATCTGAGTGTCATCCCAAATCAAAACATTGTCCAAAATCAAACACCACAAGTGTACATCCCAAATCTGCTTGAACAAAATCCAAATCAAGGGAGTCAAATTCAAAATCAAGATCAAATTTCGCTAGAGCAACTTGCTTCACTCGCCAAATTAATTGAATTATTGAGCCAAGAGATATCTTCTCTCCAAAATCAATACACTCTTCCATTGGTTGAACCTTGTCATCAAAGCATTGAGTTATGTCCACAACCACATCAAGAACAATATCTCCAATGGCAAGAAGTCGGATATCAAGATCAACAACATCAACAACAAACCCAATCACCACATCTCAAAGATCAATCACCACATATCCAAAATCAATCACCACAAGGTCAATTTAAAGTGAAAATCTCACAAGGAAACAAGCAAAAATACACGCCACTTGGGAGACCAATTGAATCAGTCCTGCAACAATTGGTACAAGAAAATCTCATCAAGCTCCCCATCTATGGGAACTATCAAGAAACCCTAGTTAAACCACTAGGGTATAACGAGGAGCACCATTGTGATTTTCACAAAATAAAGGGACACACAACATCAGGTTGTATTCGACTCAAAAATCTCATCCAAGACCTTATTGATCAAAAGATAATCACTATTGGGGACAATGATCAAGATCTATCCATCAATGAACACCTTGAAGATATTTCCACCTCATCCAATGATCAAATTAACATACATCAAGAGTCACTTTTCAATCATGAACAAAATCCACCAACCAACAATGATCCAATTCAAGAAATGTCAACATCATTTGACCCTATGGTTGAAGACATTGAAAATCCCTCCACCTCAATTGTTGAAAACTATGATCAAGAACTCTCCATCAATGAGCACCTTGAAGATGTTTCTACCCCATCTGACGATCAACTCACCATACATCAAGAGCCACTTTTTAATGATCTAGTTCAAGGAGTGTTAGAATTATTTGATCCTATTGACATAATCCATGACCCATCTACCAATGATCATATTGAAAATGTCTCTACATCGCCTTATGAGTTAGAGGACATATCTCAAAAATTTATTCTAAAGCATGATCAACATATTTCACCAAAGTCTAGCAATGGTCCTTTCCAAGACATATTGACATCTTTCAACCTATGGATGCGGATATTAAAGGTCTTCAAATCAACATTTAGTCAAGTCCACTAAAAAAATCAAAGGATATTGACCACTTCCATTCCCTGTAAAGAATATCAAGGATCACTTTGATTGACCCATATAAAGGCGATCCCAAAGCATGTTGAAAGCAATTGTAAAATCTTTCAAGATCAAGAATTCATATCTCTAAAGATATTGTGATTTAATGGACACTCTCTATCTATATAGAGTGTCGATATGATCATATCCATATATCACATACTCCTCCATCTACCCATGAGATTCTTTCTTTGGATGGACACGTAAATAATCTTCATTCAAAATAGGATTCTTTTACTCCTGACATTATTACACAAAAAGAGCAGGTTATCGAGATTCCTATAGTCAAACTGAGTTGTCAACATCAGGATCAGATATATCCCAAATTCAGACTAAGGACATCATGTATGAAGATATCCAACAGTATCCACTCAAGGAAACATGTCAGATAGAACAGGATATTCCAGAGTTAGCAGAGCATCCAATCGAAATAACATCATTAGCGGTGGTCATTTATCAGAGAATGCATTCTAAACAAGAGCTCTCAAAAAAAGTAGAATCAAAGCATGAAGTTACTACTACCACCATACTGGGGGCAACTTTATCTAATGCAAGCATCAAAATAGGGAGCACGAAGAGTCCTTATGATGAAACTAGTGTCAATACTACAACCAGCCACATCACGAATCTTCATCCACCCATCACCCCATCCATGAATTGGGACCAATGTCAAAAGAAAGAATTAAATCAAAGCATGA
>VDFB02152782.1:0-11018 GCA_007258455.2 Sequoia sempervirens
GATATGTATTTTGCTAGATCCTTTTTCAGTTGAAAATAAAGATTACGATATTTCTTGCAGAGTATGTAAAAAGTGATCTATGAAAATTTATATCTACCCATTTTTTCTTACAATTTTTTTAAAAGAATTTTAACTATTATTGCTGTTGTCCCTTACCTTCAAAAATAAAGTGTAAGCTAAAAGTCTGGCACAACTAATTCTCAAGCAATTTTTTTTAGTATTTTAAATATCAATATAAAAATTAAAATTATCCTTTGTAGATCAAATTTTGATGCTACTCTTTGGATTGCAAATACTTTACCCTTAAAGAACTTCCTCTTCATGTGACAATTTTTACTCAATATTGTAGTGGAAGCATTAGATACTTCAACCATAATGATTTAAAAAATTGATGATTCAAATTATTTTACTCCTTTCAAGGTGACCACAATGCACATGCATTTATAGGATAGTATAGTTATAAGCCTACCATCTAGAATCACAATTCCTACTGTAGACTCATTAGTGTGTGAATTGATACTTGTCTAGGGTGTTAATTGTTTAACTTAGACATTGATGTGTATACCCTTAGCTTCCAGATTTGCTTGTCTTATTTGAATTTTTGTTGACATCACTATCTCTGGATACGTCATAACCAAATTCTAAGGTCATCTCTAGATGGGCATGCTCTTTACCAAATATGATGAACTAGGGCATGAGTGCACTAAATTTGTTACATATCCATCAACGTTTTATATTTAGATGATCAGAAAAACTTCAAGAAATCATAGAAATAAAGAGAAAGATTAAATAAAAGCTAAATGAGATACACTCTTGACAATATTTGTTTGGGATTTTCACTGCTGTTTGGTTCTATGTTATATTCTTTTCAAAATTGGAAGTGTTTTTGTTATGATCAATTGGAATAGACTCTGCAAGAAATGCATAAATATATTATCTTGTGTAAGAATCCCACGGAAAAAAATAATAATTTGTTGATAAATCACAAGAGATAACTCTTTGTAGTCAAACACAAATCTCCATATTTTACACACATATCTAATAATTATTGCTAATGAATTAGAATAGTAGTATCAATCTCAATTCAATGATATATGTCAATATCAAATTTAAAATTAACAATAAATTTTGGATACTCCATACTGGGCACTAAAACAAATTGAAAAGTTTTCTTTATTTGCATCTCCTCTAGAAACTCATATATCTTGTAAGTTAGGTAACATATGCAAACTGTATGTACTAGCTTGTGTTGCTAGAATTGGTAGTCATATAAATTTTTGTAACACACTAGCTTGTATAAGTTTTGTACTAAGGGCCTTTTCCATTTTGATGGAAAAAATACATGATAATGGGCCTCTTTAACTTAATCCCCTACTTGGTGAAGAAGACCCTATGGGGGATGATTAATCAAATTCAAAAAGAATACAATTAATTGTGCAATTAGTACTTCCCTGGTTGAAGTTGATAAAAGGTATATGCAATATGGAAGTTGCGAAGTCAACTTATCAAGGGATTTGGACATAGCCAATTTGATAATCATTCCAGAATAACAATCAAATTTTGAGAGATTGAATGGTTCTCCAAGTGTAGGTGGATTTGCAAGGTGTACTTTACCTAAAGCATTCTCATCCTTGGTCAAACACAATGATAAAAAAATTGACAAACATATAAGGTATATAGAAATAAATGCCTTGTGGGCTTCGACAAGGGGTCTTTTAAACCAAATTGGCATCTAGCATGGTCATGACTTAAAAAGTAACCAATATTATTATACCCTTATTGTACCCTACCCTTTATTGAACCCTAATTAAAGCCTAACCCTACCACTTACCATAGCCCTAACCTTAGCTCCAAGTTTTATTCTAGATTAATAATTTGAATCCTAACTTAACATTAACCCTAACCCTAATTAAACAATAATCATAACCCTAATTGAACCTTGATCTAAATGAACCCTAACCCTAACCCTAATTGAGCCATAAACCTAACTCTAATTAAATCTTAATTCTAAAATTAATTAAAATAAGCCTAATTGAACCCTAACTTGAACATGAACTTGATCCTAATTATAAAACTAATTGAATGCTAACCCTAACCCTAATTGAACCCTATTTCCAACCATAAGCCTAATTGAACCCAAACACTGACTCTAATTGAACCTTGTTGTTGGGGTTAAATTAGCATTCTAGTTAAACCCCAATTGTAAGATTAACCAAAATAAGACTAACTAAACCCCAACTGTAACTTGAACTTGACCCTAATCATAATAGTAATTGAATGTTATCCTTAACTAGGTAACTGAACCCTAATTCCAACCATAAACCTACTTGAACCCTAACCCTAACTCTTATTGAACCTTATTCCTACAGTTCAATTAGGGTTTAATTAGCATTCTAGGATGGAGATTAAGGTTAGGTTAGGGTTAGAGTTGTGAATATATTAATATTAGATTGTAAATTTGACCCTAACTATAATCATAATTGAATCCTAACCTTAACGCTAATTAAACCCTAATTCTAACCCTAACACTAATCATAATTAAATTCTCGCTCTAACCCTAACCGTAATTAAATTCTATTGTTTGGGTTGAATTAGGGTTAGGTTTAGGGTTCAATTATAGTTCTAGTATAAATCTTGGGGTCAAGGTTATTTATTTCTTGATATTAGTTTATAAATTTGACATTAATGATAAATATATTAAACAAAGAAAAGTTAGTACTATTAGGGTCAAAATTATTAATGTCTTAACATTAGTTTATAAATTTGACATTAATGAAAAATATTACACACAAAAATAAGTATTTTAACCTAGAATTCTATTTGTATGTGAAATGAAGTATTATTTGAGTTAGAATTATTAATCATAAAAAATAATTAATCAAATCACAACAATATTTGTAAAGCTTAGAATTAATTATAAAATTAAACTAAATTTTAATTTCTAAAATTTATAAAGTATTTATTATCTAGTTTTGAAAATAATTATTTAAATTATAGTAATTACCAACTACAAATAAATTAAATTAAAACTAAATTTTATTTTTAAAATAATTCAACAATTATTAATTATAATTTTAGAATAAATTATGAATATATATATTCTATTTTTTTTCTTTGCATCCAAATTATTTTATTTTCTAAAATTACATTAAATTCTAACTTCAAAAAGTAGAAATTATTTTGCATGCCTACTTTTGTATTTTTGAGTTCAATTAGGTATATATTGTTCTTTAAATTTGAATAAACAATCATAAAGTAAATTAATAATCAAGTCATCACAATGTGTGTATATATTTATATATATTACTAAATTAAGTATTTAAATCTAGAATTCTATTTCTATGTGAAATGAAGTATTAATAGGGTAAGAATTATTAATCATATAAAAAATTAAATCAATAAAATATTTTTAAAAGCTTAGAATTAATTTTAAAATTAACCTAAATTTTAATATTAAAAATTTATAAAGTATTTATTATCTATTTTTAAAAATAATTTTTAAAAATTAGAATTTTAGTTTAATTTTTCAATATAAAAAAGTTTGTATGTAAAAGTACAATACAAAAAATACTTTAAATCTAAATTCCTAGTCTCTTAATTGTTGAATTATTCTTAAAAGAAACATGCAACTTCATTTAATATTTAATTTATTTATATTACATAATCATTATAATTTAATTAATTCATGAATTTAATAATTAAATAATAAATATTCCCATGAATTTTAGAAAATAGAATTTAATTTAATTTTAATTAAAATGAAATCTTAAGTCTTTGCAGAAATATTATGCTGATTTGATTATTTATTTGCTTTATGATTGGTTTTCATTCAAATCTCTAAAGAACAACATTAACTAACCTCAAAAATATAAAAATAAGCATGTAAACATTTTATGATTTCTTTGAAGCTATAATTTAATATGATTTTAGAAAATGAAATCATTTGGATGCAAAGAAACAAAAAGGTTCTTTATATACTTAAATCCTTAATCCTAATATGATTATTAGAAGTAAATAGAGTAGTGAAATTAAACTTCCCACTTAAAAAGGAAAAGGAACCATTTTTGAAAAGTCGAAAATCACCTTATCACCAAGCCTTGAGCCAATTCACATTTTACAAAATTAATTTTAGAATATGTTTTGTTATATATCTTGCATGTTACTTAACAACACATAAATATTTACAACAAAATGAACTCTCATTTGTCAAAAACAAAATTATTAATAATGAGTTAAGAGACATGTGATGCCTATAATTCCCTTGGTAGGGACTAAAAACTGACTATGAAGATCACTTTCAAATATCAAGATCTATGTCAATAAATAAATTATTATAAATCAATTATGATACTAACGTATCTACAATGTATATGAATAAATTTATTTAATGTTTCTCAAGCTTGACATAATCATGAAAGATCGCTATAACACAATCCCCACATCATGTCCCTCACACGTAACTGTTCTTGTGCAAGCTCTGAGCCATGGCTCTGATGTACACAAGCCTGTATTACACATCTTTGCATGTACAACCCCCTAAGCATGTACTGCATGTCTGTATGTACTGTAATGCATGTACAGGCTGCACGTATGCATGTATGTATGTAATGCATACACATGCACAGCCCCATAACGTGATGCATGTCTCAGATAATGTATGCAATGCACGTCAGACATGCATGCATGTACGTACGTAAAGGCCTTTGGCCTAGGGCACATATGGGTGAAGGTGACAGGTCATAAGGACGAGGGCCGAGTGGCCTCAGCTTGGCTGAGGGTCAAGGGCTAGGCCGGCTGAGGCCACAGAGGGCTGAGGATCATAACTGAGGGATAACATTTAGCCTGGCTGAGTCCATAAGACTAAGTGTAAGGCATAAGGACTAGGTCATGATATGGATTGATGGGTAATAAGGCATAAGGTGACCTTGCCATGAGCAACGTGATGGTTTGTGGCCTTAAGTATAGGGTTGAGGGACAATATTCAGGGTTAACGGTATAAGGGCCCTAAGGTTATAAGGTATAAGGATGAGGGTTTGTGGGTATAGGGTTCAAGGTTTAAGGTATAGGGTTGATGATTGAGGGATTAGGGCTTACATATATGGCTAAGGGTATAGGGTTGAGGGTTGAGATTTTATAGTTGAGGGATAATGTTCAAGGTTGAGTGTCTAAGATATAGCGTTCATGGCTTAAGGTTGAGGGTATAAGGCATATGGATGAGGGTTGAGGGTTTAGGGAATAAGTATAGGGTTGAGCGTATAGGGTATAGAGTAGATGTTTGAGGGCTGATGGATAATGTTCAGGGTTGAGTGTCTAAGGTTAAGTGTATATAGTATAATTCCATTAGGGTTTAAGATATTGGGTTGATGGATTAGGGCTTAAGTATAGGATTGAGGGTTGTGGTTGTAGGTTGTAGGGTTTAGGGTTTAAGGGTTGAGGGATTAAACTTTAAAGGTAGAATAATTAGGGTTTAAGGGTTGAGGGTTGAGGGATTAGGGTTTAAGGTATAATGTAAATGGTTGAGGGTTTAGGGTTTAAGGTTTAAGGTTTGAGGGTTGAGGTTTTAGGGATAGGGTTTAGGATTAAGGTTTAAGGGATTAGGGTTTAAGGGTTGAGGGTTAAGAAATTAGTGTTTAAGGTATAAGGTTGATGTATTAGGGTTAAGGGTTTAATGTATCTAGGGTAGATAGGTGAGGGTTGAGGGTCGAGAATTGAGGGTTTAACATATAGGGTTGGGGGATTAGGGTTGAGTGTCTAATGTATAGGGTAGAGGGTTTAGGGTTTAAGGGTTGAGGGTCCAATGTATAGGGTAGAGTGTTGAGAATTCAGGGTTAAGTGTTCAATGCATAGGGTAGAGGGTTGAGGAATTAATGTATTAAGAGTTTAAGGTATAGGGATGAGGGATTAGGGTTGAGGGTTTAATGTAGAGTGTAGAGGGTTGAGCATTTACGGGATTAAGGGTTTAAGGGTTGAGGGGATAGGGTTAAGGGATTGGGGTTGAGGGTATAGGGTTGAGGTATTAGGGTTAAAGGTCCAATGTATAGGGTAGAGGGTTGAGAATTAAAGGTTGAGGGTTTAATGTATAAGGTAGAGGGTTGAGGAATTAAGGGTTGAGGGATTAAGGGTTAAGGGTTGAGGATTTAAGGGTTTAAGGGTTGAAGGATGAGGGTTAAGGGTTTAAGGGTTTAGTGGTGAGGGATTAGTGTTGAGGGTATAAGGATGAGTGTATAGGTTTTAGGGTATAGCGTTGAGGGTGTAAGGTTGAGTGTATAGATTTTAGGGTATAGGGTTGAGGGATTAGGGTTGAGGATCCAATGTATAGAGTAGAGGGTTGAGGCTTTAATGTATAGGGTAGAGGGATGATGGCTTAAGGGTTTAAGGGTTGAGGGATTAGGGTTTAGGGGTTGAGGGTTGAGGGATTAGGGTTTAAGGGTTGAGGATTGAGGGATTAGGGTTGAGGAATTAAGGGTTGAGGATTCAAGAATTAGTGTTGAGAGATTAAGGGTTGAGGGTTAAGGGTTAAGGGTTAAGGGCTAAGGGTTAAAGGGCTTAAGGGTTGAGGGTAGAGGGTTTAGGCTTTAAGGGTTGAGGGTTGATTGTTTAGGGTTGATGGTTTAAGGGTTGATCCAGATTAGGGTTGAGAGTTTTGGGTATTGGGTAGAGGGTAGAGGGTTGAGGGTTTAAGGGTTGAAGGTTGAGGGTTTAAGGGTTGAGGGATTGTGGCTGAAGGCCGAGGGATAAATGGTTGAGTGCCTGTGGCTCCAGAGAGAGAGAGAGAGAGAGAGAGAGAGAGAGAGAGAGTAGGTGAGAGAGAGAGAGAGAGAGAGAGAGAGAGAGGAGAGAGAGAGAGAGAGAGAGAGAGAGAGAGAGAGAGAGAGAGAGAGGGTGAGAGAGAGAGAGAGAGAGAGAGAGAGAGAGAGAGAGAGAGAGAGAGAGAGAGAGAGAGAGAGAGAGAGAGAGAGATTGGGGTTGAGGGATTAGGGTTGAGGGACCAATGCATAGGGTTTAGGGTTGAGAATTGAGGGTAGAGGGCTTAATGTATAGGGTAGAAGGTTGATGGTTTAAAGTATAGGGTAGAGGGATTCAATTTTTAAGGGTTGAGGGTATAGGGTTGAGGGATTAGGGTAGAGAGGGAGGGATGGAGGGAGGGAGAGATGGAGGGAGAAGTGAGATAGAGAGGAGAGAAGAGGAGGGAAGGAGAGAGAGATGAGGGTTGAGGATCTAATGTATAGGGTAGAGGGTTGAGAATTGAGGGTATAGGGTTGGGTGTATATGGTTGAGGGTTTAGGGTATTGGGTTGAGGGTAGAGGGTTGAGGGTATAGGGTTGAGGGATTAGGGTTGAGTGTCCAATGTATAGGGTTGATGGATTAGTTAAATTCTTATGTGAATGATTTTATTAAGGTATATGACTAAATATACTTTGATTGATACTATAATTTATTATGCCATATTGTGTTGCTAAGGTCCTCATGTAGTAACATTTCTTTCTTATCATTTGACTCGTGTTGATTTCGAATGCCTCCTATAGTACTTACTTGGGGTTCCTCATATAAAGAATTATGACTAAATACACTAAAGGAGCCTTATAGGTTTTAGTAAACGTGATCATAGGAAAGACACATATTAGATCCCTACAGTACTTCTTAACTTAGAGGAATTAAGATATCAAGTAAATAAGGAAAGATGAAGAGTTTTAGAGTCTATACTGCTATTGTGTTGGGACATATCATTGAATTATGATCTACACTTAAATTAGAACATCATATCTTTACTTATAGTTGGGATATGTTAATAGAGTGTTAATCCGATAGAGATGGCTGAACTTGGCTATAATTAGATTAATCTATCAAGAATAAGTATCTTAGTTTACCATCATATGCTTAATAACCATTTTAACTAGTGTTTGAGATCACTATTGTATTTCAACAAGGTCATGAACTTTCTATGTTCAATAATGGAGTATTCAATCATTGATTAAAGTACCTTGACAATATAGGGAAATGTCATAGAATTTAACTCATTACAAGTAGCAAATTTGTGCATTATAGTTATTATTAACAATAAACCTAGGGTTTGATTAATGATTAGTAGAGCTATGAACATTTATCATTGTATTAAGATAATGTCAAACAACGAGCATAATTGATCAAATGCATGTTCAATATAACATCTATATATATATGTAAATATACATGTATATATAATTTTAGTATAATCTTTGCTAGATAACACATTAACATATAAAGATTTTACTATTTAAAACCTTTATATCTATTTATTTATTATTAGATCAGTTGTTGTACAAAGTTTACTATTACATTTTTGGCAAATCTATTGTGATCCTACGATGGTTAAAACCAGATCTTAACCATCCGTTTTTGTCATCACAAATTGTTCAGTAAACTATAATACATAGAATGTATTTTAGATTATGTATTTCAACCCTAAGGGAAATCACCACCTATATTTAGATGGACTTTGCATACAATATTATTCTTTGTATAAATTTAAACATTATATGTGTTCCCTCTTCTTGTTAATAGTCTTCAACATTTGTATTATCCTTTGATTTCGATTTGATTTCTTCAAAGTAACCTTATCACTACACATATTAGCCATAGTATTTTTATTTACTTTTGATTATTGATAACTATTTCCCTACCAACTTTGACATTAACACTATGGATATTGACGATGTTAATCTTTATATTAATTAAAATATCATTATTTTGTAAATTATTAACAAGAATTTAAAATTTAATAATGATTTCAATTTTAATATCGACAATAACATTTACTATTATTACTAATAGAATAAATTTTGAACTTGCCACTATCTTTACACCAAGGTGTTATCTTATGTTAAGTTTCACAAGCTTATTTGATCCATCAACGATACAAATTCATGAATAAAGTATGCAAGACGATCAAATTGAATCCAACCATTCACCATTGTTATCTTTTTCCATCCTTTTTTCTTTTTAGTGAAATGCATATTTACTCCATTCCACGTTTGCATTGCATTCCATATTTGCCGCATTCTTTGATTTTGGTAAAGCATGTATTGTACTATTTTCTGTAATTAAAAAAAATTCTTACTATAGGCATCTATTAAATTGTATGTCTCCCTATTTAATATCATGTGAAAGTTGTGCGTAAGGTTTGAAAGAAACTACCATTTAAACTAAAAATTGGGTTTTGGATGCTTTAAGCAATTATATGAAATAAAAAAATACTTGATATTCTAAATATAATTTTTTTTTATTATTCATTATTTTGAAAAAAAAAATTATTATCACTTAAATAAATTTTTATCAAAAATAGCTCGTATTGGCATGGTGTGATGGTTTATAGGTGGCATTGTTGTTCTTGCCACCAAGGTTCAAACCCCGTTGGGGTGGTATTGTTGAATGGTTGTATCCGGTTCATAGCTCTAGTCAAAAGCGTTTACCCCTTGAATACAAAAAATGAATTAAAAAAAATTCAAAAATAATTATATCTCCATAATAATTAATCTACTTTTATAATTTAGTTTAATCATCAATACAATAATTTTATATTTTAGTTTAGAATAATATAATAATAATAAAATAATATAATGCTTTAGTAATGAGAATACTATAATATTATAATAATAATATCAAAATAATAATACAACATTATGAATGATATAATATTTTAAATATTAATAATATATTAATAAAAATATACCAATATTATAATAGTAAATATATATCAAAAAATAATAACAATATAGTAATATTATTATATAATGAAAATATATAACAATAATAATAATATTTCAATCTTTATTCTAAACACAAGTGAAGATAAATCTTATGGAATACCACCCTTAGTTGACCCATAATATAAAACCATTCAATTAGCAATATGATATATTATAATATCATAATATAAATAAAATAAAATATAATATATAAAATATAATAAATATTATTATAATATTATAAAAAATAATAACATAATATAATAAATATTTATTTAATATAATATTAAATAGTAGACATATAATATAATTTAAATATAACTATACATTAAAATATAATTTAATATAATTATATTATATATAATAGAATAAAATATAATAAAATGAATATAAATATAAATATAATATAATATAATACCTAATTTAATCATTAATAATAATATAATAATAATGTAACATAATCAAATTTAATATATTAATATAAATTTAATACTATAATAGTAAATACATAAAAAATAATATAATAATATTATTATATAACAAAAATATAACATTATAATATTATAATAATAATATAAACAAAATCCTGCAGTCTAAAAAAAATAAAAATAATATAAACAAAATCATCTCTTAAATGACCTACCAATTGACCTCATGTACTACACAAATGTATCCAAAAAAAAAAAAAAGAACAATTTTTTTCCTAATTGACCATCCACACCTCTGATTGCTAGTTATACAAGCTTATCTATCTTATTAAAAAATCTATATAAATAACTCCAAATATATCTTTCTCCACACTTTAATTGTATACATACTTTCATGTAATCAAATAATATAATCATACAATAAAAATACTAAAAATTTAAATAATTATAATTTTAATATTAAATTTTATAAAATAATAATATTATCAATTCAAATTCAATTCATGCCTTAAATATTACAACTATATACAATTATATTGTACATTATTAAAGAATTGTATATAACTTTATAGGGTATAGGGTTGAGGTATTAGGGTTAAAGGTCCAATGTATAGGGTAGAGGGTTGAGAATTAAAGGTTGAGGGTTTAATGTATAAGGTAGAGGGTTGAGGAATTAAGGGTTGAGGGATTAAGGGTTAAGGGTTGAGGGTTTAAGGGTTTAAGGGTTGAGGGATGAGGGTTAAGGGTTTAAGGGTTTAGTGGTGAGGGATTAGTGTTGAGGGTATAAGGTTGAGTGTATAGGTTTTAGGGTATAGCGTTGAGGGTATAAGGTTGAGTGTATAGATTTTAGGGTATAGGGTTGAGG
>VDFB02152783.1:0-22026 GCA_007258455.2 Sequoia sempervirens
TTACATCACCTCTATCACTAAGAATTCATCATATGAATCATAATATTGAAGACTTATAATTTTATTTTATTTTGGATTTTTGTAGGCGAGGTTCCTCCAACCATTGGTTTAGGTAAATAATCTGATAGAGTTATTACCTCTATCACTAAGAATTCATCATATGATTCATAATATTGAAAGCTTATAAATATATGTTCTATTGGGTTTTTGTAGGCAAGATTCCTCGGACCATTGATTTAGGTAAATAATCTGATATTAAGCACCTCTATCACTAAGAATCCATCATATGATTCATAATATTGAAGGATTATAAATTTATGTTCTTTTGGGTTTTTGTAGGCGAGATTCCTCTGATCATTGATTTAGGTACATAATCTGATAGAGTTATTACAGCACCTCTATCATTAAGAATTCATCATATGATTCATAATATTGAAGACTTATAAATATCTGTTCTCTTAAGATTTTGTAAGCAAGGTTCTTCTGATCATTGATCCTAAAACACAAGATATTAAAAGTTTATAAGAATATATATATTTTTTTATGTTTTTGAATTAATTTATTTTAGATAATTAATTTTATTGAATTATGAGAGCACCTCCACCATTAACAATTATATGAAAGGGTTATTTATATATATATTTTTTATTTCTGTTTATTTTTTAAGTTGATTTGTAGTAGAAATATAACTTTTGTTGTGTATGAGCTTACACCTCTACCACAGAATATTCTAATTTTATAAATATATATTTTTATTTGTTATTTTAAAATTAATCTGATTTATTGGATTATTACAGGTACGATTCATGAACCTGCGCCTCCACCAATGGAAAAATGAGATTAACCCATGTTGCCAAAGTTGCTTAAAGAGCCCCCTCGATCATATTGTTATTTCAAAGCATCTTGGAAACTATGATATATAAATAAAGAGTATTCGAATAATATTTTCTTAATCAGAAGTTTTCTTATTAGCTGGATTCAACATTTATCATACTTTTGTTAATGAATCTTCAAAATAAATAGTTTAAGAAAGGACAGCTTTTGTTAAAATCAAAATTCATTACTGGTTAACTTTTCGTGCAATTAAAATTTTGATTATGTTGAATAACGATTTGAATTAAAAATAAAAAGTACCGTTGTTACACACTATTTTAACAAGAGCTGCAGTGCAGCGTAGTTTCTGTCAAGTGCTGGCAGGGCAGTTTTGAGAAACTGCAGATTGCCACAAAGGAATGACCAAAAATGCTTCTCATCTTTTCAATTGAATTACTCTGTCTGCATGGATGGTTCTATATTTATTATTTTGGCATCTGAAGGCAAAGTTCCTGTATTTGAGTAGTACTGTGTCACCTGTACCACGGTGAGAACTAAAATTAACTGCCTTTGAATATGATGTTTGGTGATACAACAATCTGGTGTTTCTATTGCTGCAACAGGACAACTTGGAAAGCACATTATCAATGCAACTGTAGGCTTCATAAGCAGGCTAGTTTAGACTGTCCAAAGAAATGTTAAAAATGAAATAATTAAATGATGAATCTGTGAAACATAATAAGCAGGTTTGAGTTGCTGGAATGCTTTGTCACAGTTTGAATCCCATTTGTAGGCGATCCCCTTGTGAAGAAGGTGAGAAAAGGGATGACACTTATCCGCTAACTGTGCTATAAATCTTCTGATAGATTGCAATCTCTCCCTTGTAAACCTCTCAGTTGCTAGCGGTTTCAGTGTCTGTGGTGATTCCATTATCCAGAATGCCTTCTTGACCTTAAAGCAGATCTAGTTCAATTCCCTCTCCATGATACAATGTATCTTTAAGAGAGTTTTCCGGAAGACGCAGTCTTTTTTTAAGTTAACCGTACCTTGTACTCGTTCATCAAAAAAATGGGTCCTACCACCTCTAGATGCTTATTCCTTGCTCTTGACTTGGCCAAATATCGTCCACGTAGTCTTAAAGTCTTTCTGAA
Organism: Sequoia sempervirens; assembly: GCA_007258455.2. Taxonomy (NCBI): domain Eukaryota; kingdom Viridiplantae; phylum Streptophyta; class Pinopsida; order Cupressales; family Cupressaceae; genus Sequoia; species Sequoia sempervirens. The sequence continues at coordinate 1,965 of VDFB02152783.1, forward strand.
AACACAATTCTAAAGCAAAAATGTGAGAAGAAAAGTTCACCATAGCAGAGTGAGCAGAAGAGAAGAGGAGGAAAATGTCGACCCAAACAGACAGATGGATCGACAGTTGAGGGGGAGTTGTAAGGAAGGACATGGGGGTTAGGTACAGTCCCATGGATAGGCTTCCAAAAAAATTTCAGCAGTGCTGCTAAGATTTTTTAGAAATATTTTAAAGATGGTGGTCCCATGAATTCAATTTTGCAATTCAGCTTAAAAGTTTGAGCTCCAAAAATCAAGGGACGAAGTGGAGTAATTTGATAAAAATTAATAAACAAATAAAAATTCTCTCATTTTTTAGGAATTTAAAATTCAAAGTGATAGACAAGTGGCAGAAAAAATTCCTAAAAAATTCCTAAGCTGTAGGGACAATTTCTAGCCCCACCTCAATTTCACCCGCTGAAATTTGCAGTCCTAAAAGGTAGGGGCTGCTATTTTTCAGGAGGAGATTCCAATTAATCCTGTAGCATAATTTTGTTTGCTCCATGGGACCGCTTGATCCATGAAAATAGAAGCCCAAGCCGCCCCATGGGACCATACAGTTATATAGTTTATTAACTCACCCTCCCCCCCCCATAATTTAACTCAAGGTAAAATGTTAAATTAACTTAATCTATGTCTTACAGGTTAATGACCCAAAACAGAGGAGGCAATGTGGAATCTACAACGTAACCATTTTTTATTGGAGAGGAGGGAAAGAAGAGCGTACATGTCTGAAACAGTGGGGGAGTGGGAACCACTCTAATCAATCTGTATATTGTGAATTGTTTATTCATATGGGGGAAAGTTGAAAGCATTTCAACTGTCTTTTTCTACGAGGTAGTTCTGATATTATGTCATCAAAATCTTGCATATATTTCAAAATGGAAAATGCAAAGACACGCCAGACAAATATTACACCTTCAACTCAAATAAAGCACCTGCCTTTAACACTACAATATTTCTCCATCTTACCTGTACCAGAAACTAGCCTTTCTATCCCCAGCATTCTTCTGTTTGTACTTATTGCAAATCACCTACAAACAACCGTCAACAATGGGGCAAAGAAAACTGTAAACATCAACCATGAACTTGCCAGCATTGGCCGTTCTTGCCATGAAGGAAATATATTAACTAATAGTTTGACTAATAAAATAACAAGCTTTCTGTGCTTTATATTGGCTGCCATGTCGTTGCTGAGACCTCTTCCTGCGACTAGGGTTCCAGTCCTGGACGGCGCATGGCGCGGTAATTCTAAGCGTGGCCTTCAGAACAGGCAGAATGAATATTCTCTTTCAGGTATGGGGATGGACCAGCGACCTAATAAGCTGTCGTTTGTGTCTCCTTCCATTCCCGCGGGGGGCGCATTTTGGGTGATCGACGGCCCTCCCTGAAACTCCTCGACCATTGCATCCTTTGTTTTGCGCCAGTGTCTCTTCGTCGGTGGAGTTTGGAGATGAAATCTTGTGAGAGATTATAGAAAATGAATATCTTTTCTCTAGAAAGGGTCTGATTGGGAGGTTTAGAGGATTCAGGCCGAGCCTCTATGAACTCCACAAATGGATCTCAAAGACATGGAAACCAAGCCTAGAGGACAATCTTCAAATCTATTCATGTGCACGGGGTTTCTTTGTGGTGGTCTTTGATAGTGTGAAGGATCACAACACTATCTATTGTGACTATCAGTGGGCTGTGGGGAATATCTGCTGGTGCTTTCAACCTTGGTATCTTGCTTTCAACCTCGCCACTGAATCATTTATAACTGTTTCCATATGGGTAAGATTCCCAAATTTCCCTCTTTAATTTTTGGTTTGATTTTTGTTTTGAAGCATTGGGTAACTTTCTGAGAAATTTTTTGGTTATTAATGAGGGTTCATCAAACTAACTACACACCACATATGTTCGCATCGTTGTGGAGATCGAAATCTCAATAAATTTATCGATGGATATCTCCCTTAAAATGGCGAGTTGGTGTTGGATGCAGACGGTAGACGATGAAGGCATGTCATTCTGTTGTCGTAGATGCTATATGACAGGGCATATGGCTACCCACTATTCCAAATAAAAAATTGAGTTCCAAGCCACATGGTGGAGTGGTGCGTCCATCCCCATTACTCAGTGGAAAAAGATGATCTCCCCACTAGCCAAGGTGCAAATGACCACGCTGCCCCAAGAAAATAGGTTGGGGATGGTTGGTGGTTTTGAGGCTCCACTGTCACCCTTATCTCCTGTTTTTTGTGGGTGGCTCAACTCGTGTTTGGAAGGAAGGTGTTAAGGCCACAATTGACCACATTCAAAGTGCAGATTCGGGAAAATAATTAAAAAAAATTGAATCTTTGGATTTTGGGGGAACAATCTCCCCAATGGGAAAAGAGGTTGCCATGAACAATGAATCAGAAGCAGGAAATTAGATAGTCTTAAAAGGAAAAGGAAGAAAAATGAAGGAATGCTGAAGATGAAGCTTCGCTCACACATAAAACTTAGATCTAAAAGCTCGAATCGTAAAAATTTATGTTCCAAGGAATTCTTACAAGAATGTTGTTGTTCCCTAGTTCCTAGTTGGTAATGGGGTTACACCCAAAAATATGTAATCTTTTTATTTTAATTTATATTGCAACTGTTACCCCTAACTTTTGATTTACAAATTACTTTTTACTTTACATCAAATGCAATGTGTAATGTGATAATGATGTTTCGTTGATATTTAAATGATATGATAAAAAAAAATGTAATATAATGTATTTTCACATAAATGAATTATTGTTATTTATGTAATGTTATGGATATGATTTATCTATTAAGGGCTAACTACTTCGATGTTTCTTTATGTGAAATGTAAGTTAGATTTCACCCCACTAGAGGGAGTTTATTTCCACACTACTACATAAATGGAGTTTTAAGACATTAATTTAAGACAAAATATTAGTTTTGTCTTAAATATATTTTTAATTTTTTAATTGTCTTAAATTAAGACGATAAAAAAAAACACTTTTCCTACAATAAATTTTTTATTTCCCTCTTCTTTTTTATTTTCCCTCCCTCAATATTTGACATGCATTTTTCCTTTTTATGAAGCTTCTTCCTTTGAATAACTTACACAGTAAGCCACAATGGTCTAGAACAAATAGAATAGGAGAAGAATCAAAGAACAAGAACAAAAGAACAGAGGCATGAGGAACAGGAGAAGAATCAAAGAACAAGAACAAAAGAACAGAGGCATGAGGAACAAAGGCATGTGCTCGTTGCGAGCACAAAGAACAGTGAACAACAAGATAGCGATCACGAAGCACAACAAATGGGGGTTTTCCAATAACGACAAGGGCTTTTTCATTAGAAATGACAAGGGGCTTTTCAGAAAATCAAAAGGGCACGCAAGTCATGAGTCTAGGATCTTGGGCAAGCATGTACACCCTCCTTTCTCAGATGAACTCTGTGGTTGTTGGATTTAATTGAGTGGTGCTTAGAATTCATTGTTTAATTACCAAGGCACTGATTTGAGAAGATTTTATGCTCTGTCAACACTTTTGTAGTGGATTTTTTGGCTTGACTAGGCCCTAACAAAATAGATCCATGGCCATAATAAATGAATGTCAGATTTGTGGGTTTTTTTGTGTGTTCTCTTGTGCTATGTGCATAGATTTTAACATTTTGTAGGTGGTTTTCAATTGTTTTGAGAAGTAACTATCAAAAAAATTAATGGTTGTGAATAGAATGTTGTGGGTTTCTTTGCATCATTAATCATTTCATTGTCTCGAGCCTTCCTCGAACACGTTGGGAACTAGAATGACTTTCTACATATGCAAATTGTCACCAAATGTACACCCTCCTTTCTTAGATGCACTTAGTAGTTTATTAAAAGAATATTAATCTTCACAAGGGCCCGCACCCCCATTCCTTTCTAGTAACTTATTGTTTTTAAATATTTTTACACAGCCATATTACATGGCGTGAGGAGTTTACAACTTAATTTGCAGCCCTCCCTCTATGAATTTCTGCGCAGCCCTCTCTTTCTCTTCAAAACATTCATCCTAAAAAAATCAGCATTTCAAGATAGTGTCTCTTCACTTCCTGCAAACTTTTTGTTATCATAACTCTTTGAATTCCCTCATATCGTGCCTATTCACATTCTCTTAATTCTTCTTCACGTTGCCTCTATTTTCAGCCTTCCACCTTTTTGTTTTGTTTTGTCTGCCTTCATTTTTAAAGTCTTTAACTAGAAATTTATGGTTTATCTTCTAGCTCACGTGCCTTCATTTTTTATTCTCTTCTGCCACTAATTCTCTTCTGGCACATGTTTCTTTGGCAAGATGACAATGGGGCCAAGCAATGTTACACGTAGCCATAGAATATGGGCATGGTAGAATAGTGTGCCTCTTTGCCCAGTGATTGTAAAGTTGTATACAAAGCTTTGGCGGGTCTGAATAGGGCATTGTGCGATATATGCAGGCCCATCTACCCACCCAGTCCTTAACTGTCTGATTCCATTCCTGCTCACATATAAACCAAACTCAAGGATAGGTCTTAAATCATGAAACAAACAAGACTTTATTTTTATTTTTCTGGAACAATTAGAAGTATCCAAAGGCTTATATTCTAGAAACTTTTACCAGTGTATGGTAACATTGTTTCTCACATGATTGGTAACATTGACTAGCACCGTGCCGCCCTCTCTTGCATATATTGTTGGTCCTGGATACTTCCCATTCACTGTCACAATGGGCTTTGTCTGGCATAAACGTGTATAATTCTTGAGTCTTATCTGCAGCACATGAATCACATAGAACCCATCAAAAAACAATGCTGGAATATGTGATATTAATCTTAGAAATCAGTTACATAAATTCACACCAACTTACAGTAAAATTGTAATGCCTGGTTTTTGCCTCGACAGTAACATATAACAGGACAATTATAACAAAACAGAGCATTATAGTGTTTGAGAGTACTGCCATCGTTTGATTTCCTGTATAGATGAACTATGTATAGTTAGCTATACAACGAGCAATTAGAGCAGCTTGAAGGATGGAATGCTTACATCTCTGACAACCCATATTTATAGAAAGTCTCACATTTGATAACTATGTTCTCATTGAGAAGCTTCCAAAGGTAATATCTAAGTTGGTATAACGTCAAAAGATTCCTTGAGTCTCACACATGATCTAATTCACCCCATGTTTTGAATTTGATCTTTGCTATTAAAAAACAAAAAAAAAAAAGATTTTGAACTAACTCCATTGAGTTTTGGTTGTTTACTTATTTGCATTGTAAGCTATGAAAACATTTAGAGTAGAGTTTGGTAATTCCAAAATGTGTCATGCCTAAGGGGGGGCGAATCAAAAGACATATATCCTAAGAAGGCTTATACTGAATGGGCCCTGAAAGATTTTCCACGTGGAAGCTTAGTTATGAGCATAGGTGCCGAAGAAATGAAGAGGGAAGATGTACGGAATCAAAATAGTATTTAATAATTAATGAACATAAGAATTAATAACCATTGTCTCTGGATTAGTCAGAGACCATAGTGCAGTTGCTGCTTAGATGTAACATTTTGCATGATAACATCTATTTCACATATAAGAAACCTACTTGAGATGAAAACTTATTAAATTATTACTGATTTTTTTTTTAATAGTTGATCCTCCCTGTTCAATCTCAGGAAATTCTATATATTCATTATCGTAGCACTAACTTAACTGAGTTGCTTGTTGTCTAGCTTAATCACTTAAAACTTAATAAGTGAACTGATCTGAAATAAAATAGGTAAATTCAAAATACCGCTAGGCCAATGTTGTACAAGGTTCACATATTTTGCATGAGTGGAAATTAGTCCCAAGAAGTCTTCTATAACTTGCTCTTCAATGATTAGTGTTATTAAAATAAGCATGACACAGAATAGATTAACTGTCATCAACGTACTAAAGAAAACTAGGCCTGGGCTAAAAATGCATTCAGCTGAACATTAAAACACTAACCAGGTCTCTCGTTGATGAATTTGCAATTGATGTTACCTTTAAACTCTGAAGGAGTGATAGATATTCTTGCATTTCCTGTTGTAATCTTTGCTTTTGAGATAAGATGTGCTTTAAAGCTCTAATGTCACTTGGACAAAATACTGAGAACATAGAAATCCAATGGTGGGTTCTCTCATCCACAGGTAGCTGGACAGGAAATAGGTCCCTTGCAAAAATAAGCTCCATTCCTGGTGGCCTGAATTATTTGCATTTACTGCCTAAACTGCACACTCACATATTTCTCTCACAAAATTCCTCTATCCTTCTTGGTTTTGGCTCCATTCTATCCCCATTCGAAAGCTCCCATTTTTTTTGTTTTATATTCAGGGAAGATGCAAGAAGCGATTGCAAAATCTAGCTTTCTACACCTGATAGCATTTTCCTTTACCTTCTACAATCTTTTCCAAAAATCCAATCTATACACCATCTTCGATCTTTGTTCCATTGCGGCAGAATTAGACATCTTCATAAATCTAGCACACCCACTTCCCATCAGCCATCCCCATAGACCCCCACCAAAAGTAGCTCATAAAACTCAAACAGTTCATGGACATGGATTATAGGTGATTCGCTCCCCAATGCTGAAAACTGGAGCTCGAAAATGTGAGTCCTTTTTTTAATATAATCCCAATGACCTGCTCCCCACTCCACGCCATCCCTCCACACCTTTACCATGGGGTCGTTCATGAGAAGAAAGGGATGCCATACTCCATTAATGGTGCACCACCCACATTACACAAAATAGTGCACCACAAATAAGAGCTAATGAATAGACCTGCAATCTCATAAAAACACATGCTGAGATGGCAATAAGGGTTTCAGGTTCCTACCGAGGTAACTTGAAATTCTGACCAAAAAAATCCTAGTGAACTCAAAAAGAGGAGACAAGAAAAAAAAAAAAAAATTGCTTATTTTTCGAGACCCTTGATTCATAACAAATTATGTCCTATTTAATTCAAGGGATTGAAATTTTTCACTCCCACCCCAAGTCATTCTCATAAATTGGCTATATTAATAAACTAGCCATATACATATAAGCATTTTAAAAAATAGTATATATCTATAACGATTTTATTATTCTTCTTTTCCCATGTTCATTTTTTGTCTGTGCTTTTTTTTAGCATGGAAATTTTGTCCTTAATTTATTGATTATCAAAATGATATAGCATTGTATTAGTCAAATAAAAATATCAATCTCTATATTGAAATGCCTGTACAAGAATACCAAATGATGGCTATATGGTTTACATTCTGAATTCATGTTTTGTTCCTAGTTTCGAGTCTAAATTGATTGTACTATTCATGTTTTTGCACCCCATGCCCCACATTGAGGTGGTGAAGTGTTACGCAAAGCATACTACACATTCCTAACAATTTACAAAAAAATTGCATTGAAATAGTAATTTTTAGGTGATGGATAATCAATGAAATTATATTTTCAAAATTTACTATCCATGAGAATTTCAAAATAAATGTAGTTGATTTTTGTTAGTGATCCTACAATTTCGTCCTTTCTCCTCTATCCAAGATGGTACAAGGAGACCTTGACCAAACATTGCAATCTTGTTTTTCTGATGTTTGGCATGGCATTTTCTTCTTTTTCCATTGCTTTTTGCAGTATCTTCATGCACGACTACCACAATGCACCATGCTCCATTATATAAGATGTACATTAATATTTCAGTTTTGGACATGCAAGGAGGAAGCATGTCATTACTCATTCCAAAAGTTAAATCTTCTTATCACATAATTATTTTAACGAATTTTGGTGGATCAAATTGGTTTTAATCCTAAAGTTTCAAGTCACCTGTCTCACTCATCATCAAGAAAACTACCTTTAAGATGATAGTGAGGTGCACCCAAATCTTTAAGTATGCACTGAACATAAATAAATATTCAATTAACACTACTTTCGAATATAATTAGATGTGTGCAATGGAACTACAGAGCACTACTTTTATTATTACATAGATTGGATAATGTATATTACATACAATAGAATGCATGTACAACTGCAGAGCTTTACACTTATAATTTGCTCAAGTGCCAAAACTAGTGCATTGAGCTTTACAAGAATGGATCAAAGCTATTCTTAAACTATAAGAAAGTTATATTTATCATACCTTGTAGTTAAGAAGTCCCAAAAACAATTAAAGCTAAATAAGAGTAATTGGAAAGCAATAAATGATTTGTTCCCAACTCACTTTTGTATACCATACTCTAAAATAACATTATGTTTTTCTTTTTAATATTGCAACATCCCCCCCTAATGTTTGTTTTGTTTAGGATGGTCCACCAAAAACAAGTCATTGCTTTCATATAATACTTTAGTTGTATGTTGCATTCTTTTTTATAGCTCCTTTTCCTTATTAGGTGAATTAAATCAACTAGTTCAGTTATTCTATCCTTGTTCAATAACGTATGGGGTTTATGATAGGAAAGTGTAGATGAGATTAGACATGGAAAAATACCTTGGCTTCTTTGAACAGGGTAGTGTGATTATGAAATGATACTGCCAAATTAGTTATACAGTTGGTGGCCATGAACAAGCATTTACCAACCTTGGCTATGCCCCACCAAAATTAATTGAGTAAACAAGTATGGTTTCTTCTGTGGGGATATATATTTTAATAATTTTGTCCACTTTGTCTACTTTGCAAGCCTCTTCAGGCTTGTTAAATAATTTATCAATGTACTTAATACAATTTTATATATCCATCTTATATTAATTTGATGAACATGATCTTTTTGTGATTTACCAGATAAAAAAATATTTCCCTGCGTACACTGTAAATCATTTCTCTAAATTATTAGTATCCTATTGCAGTAGATATATATTTGAACATGAAGGTGAATAAATTTTATGTTGGGCATTTAAAAAATTTAAATTCTAGAGTAAAAAAAAATTTACAGACATGATGAACTTGGAAAGAGAAAACAAAACAATAGTCTCAAAAACACTTAATATTCTTCATATGGACGTGGTTTTTTTGAGAGCCTAGATGTGCATGGACTTGAACAGTTACAACCTTTGAAAATCTTCATGGGGGGTTTAAACAAGAAACTAGGCTTCTAGAAATACATAATTAGATACATTTGAACCTATCAAATTATCCTTCTTTTCAATTCTTATGTAATATGAGGATTAATTTCATACAATTCTTAAACTCATCATATCCTTTTACTTCAACTCTCATTTTTTTCATGAAATTTGGTCTCCTAGTTAATGCATTTACATTTATTTTTTAATCACCACTCTTAATATGTTAATAAAAAAATAGAATTACAAAAAATGTACAAATATCACATCTTTGATTCAAGTGAACTTTACTTTTCAAATATTATAATAGTTGATGGTTTGCATCTATAACACAAATTCTTTAGTCAATCAAAATTCTCTATATTTGTTAGTGATTGAATTGTGTTGTAAACTTCTTATCATATTTTGTATATTTGAGTATGGTTTAGGTGTAGGTTTGGTTTGTTTCTCATGATATAATTAATGTAAATCCATGTATTTCAAGTTATTCTACATCACTAATTCATAGTTAATGTCTATGCAAGTTTTAATCAAATCTTCATTTTTTTGAATTGCTCAAGCTATATTTTAGAATAATTTTACATGGTTTTTTTGAGATACATGTTTTTCATATATTTTAATAGCTATTTATGTAATGATACTAAATAGCATCCACACACTTTTCTTTGTAGCTTTCTATTAGGCTATTTTCTTGGTGTCTATATGAAATGGCATAATAGGTATTTATGTTGTTTTGGTACTTGCAGTATCATTTTAATGAAATGAAACACTAACCTAGGATTTAATAGGTAGCACATAGAGTAATATTTCATATCATTTTTATGATTAAAATATTGGACTAGTTAGTGATGAAAAAACATATGTTTTAAAGTAATTTACACAAATTATGAAACTCCTAAGTTGTGACATCAATAAAACCCTTGAAATTAGCAAACACCTTGAAAATATATTACAATATGACTACACTAGGGGTACTTATGTAATGAGGACAATTAATTAATCTTTGGAGTGTAATGATAATAGTGATTTTTTTTTAAAATTGATTAATTTCTTTGGTTTAAGTAAATGATGGTCTTCACCAATGGGCTATGGATTCAAGCAACTCATGACATATATGAGTGAGTGATTCAGAGGATTTTACCAAATTTTGGAAGTTCCTATTTTTCCTAACCAAGCATGGATCAAAAGAGTTCAAAATTTGACACCAACGCAGAACTCAACAGAGTCAATTAGAGACAAGAAGGTTTCAAGATACAATCAATCAAACCTTTCGCCAACCTGAAAGACCCAGGTTAGAAAAAGGGTCAAAATTCAAAGTTTTCAAAGATGGTCAAAGTGGATATCAACTCGAAGAGCTTGTCAAGAGCTTTGCAACGCCACTTGTCTCAAGAAAATTGGAGTTTGTATGAAAAAGTTACAAACGGTCAAAGTCTACGATTGACCGATGACATCAACATACCCAGTTAGCAAGTTGGACCAATATGGTGTCAACACATGGCGTCGCTGCAAAATTCCATATAGCCCCATTATCTTCATTTTATTAATATATATATATAAGCCTACCACTCCTCCCATTTAAAAGCCTTAATTTAAGGATTACATGAGATAAAATAGTTGGGGCCTTAATTTACTCCTATTTAAATGGGATAAAGTCCCTTAAAAAATATATGTGAAAGGATGATAAACGTAAAACATTCCCTAAAATTAAGGAGTTATATTATAATCTTTTAATAAGATTTTAATCTCCTATTAATAAGGATATCCATCCTTACAAAATATTAGCCTGTTTATATGTTATAACTAAAAGGGCTAAAAATAATGATCTCGGAGAAATATTAAAAAACATTTTGTGAGCCCAAATTATAAGGGCCATCTGAAAAATATTTTGAAGGGGTTAATTATTTAAACATGGAAGATTTTATCAGAATGGGGGGTTTCACAATAGTGGTTTACAATTTTGAGAAGGAAATTTATTTTTTGTGTTTCCACAATGACAAGGGGTTCGGTCAAACTCTATGGTTCGGCCGAACCAATTTAAGTGTTCGACCGAACCTACTGGTTCGGTCGAACAATAGGTTTGACTGAACCCATAAACATATGAATAAAAAAAAAATATTTTATAGGGTTTGCTCGAATGGATGTTCGAGCAAACCCCTTGAAATAGGGCATAAAAAATAAAAACAAACTTTCACTATTGCGCATTCTATGTATTCTCTGTTCAAGCTCTGTATGCAGTGAAAGCGAACCCGAATGTGAATGTAGCGAACCAGATGTGGGAAAAACATGCATCAACCCAACCTCCATAGCCATAGTTCATCAACCCGACCTCCATAGCTCATAAGTTGGTTAAATTCAAATTTCGTAGATTTCAAAATGCATTTGTTTGAGAAATTTTTAAACCCTAAATGCGAAATGTTTCAAATTTGTAGATTTCAAACTGCATTTCTTTGTTTGAAATTGCATTTGCTTGAAAGTTTCTAAAGCCTTTTCAACAAACACTATTTCTATCATGCTTTAATGAATGTTCATACCCTATTCCAAAGCTCCAATTTTGGCACGGGCAGAGAGTGTTGAAAAAATGGCGTTGCATTGCTTGAAAGATTTTAGAAACTCATTTCAAAACTCTCTCAAAAAATTAACATGCCTTGTCTATGCTTCCACGTTTTGCATACATTTCTACTAGGGCACCTCCAATTGCATTTGCTTTAATGTTTCTAAAGCCTTACCTGAACATAAAACATAAAACAAATTTATTTGAGGCATTATATCAAACAATTCATGGTAATTTTTTTTGGTTATATTTATTATTAAAATTATTGTTGATAACCATATATCTTTATAATTTTGTATAGGATGGATTATTTTGTTCAACCCACAATAATGAATTACTGGTAAATAAAAATGTGAACCATAATAGTGACTATTTCCCTCATTAAGGTTGATAAGTTATGCTAATGATTGTGGTATGAAAGTATAAATAAGAATATGATCCCTAATTGGTAAGATTTATTAATGCACAACCTCTCTAATGAGTATAATTTTTTGAGGGATTTGAAACAATTAATCTAGAACCATTGATTAGAGCTAAACATATTATATTACACTCTAACAAAACTTCAATTGGAACTTAGGTAATCTAGACTATTTATAAAAATGGGGAATTATAGTTATTCCCCTACAAGTTTTTATATTGGTAAATCCTTGCAACGAGGGTTATAGTTATCGATATGAAATTATAAATTGGTAAAAGGTATAAAGTGGTAATCAATTAGAATTAAAATGCAAACATTGGTGAAGGTTTATCTAATTATTTTTTCATATATAGGACCTTTAGAAAAATGGGCCTCATTCATGGTGGATATGACACCAACAAAGAAAGCTAGGGAGCATGGTGATAATGATGTGAAAATGTCATACCTAGAGCTATGAAGTAGAATTAATATATTTTATATCTTAAAATCTTAATATAATTAGGTGCTTCTTACTATTTTGTATCACCTTAGATAGTTTAGAAATTCAACTTAAAATATAAATCCTTGTTAAAAGAGGTAGTGTTGAGTTGTGTACATGTCCCAACTTAGATAGTTTATAAATGATACCATTCTAAAATTATAACTTAGGGTGCATACAATGGAAACTTGGATAAAATTCTTCATATTTTTCCTTTGAGTCTTATGGCATTACTCCAAAAATGGTTGGTTCTAAATGTATGAATCGAAGAATAAATTTAGAGGAAAGAAACTAGATTGTTTGAATGAAATGTATAATAAAATAGTTCTATTAGGATTATAAGGAATGAAGGTATTATTAAATTTTCTATTTTACAACTCAAAAGAGAATAAATAAAAGGGTGTGCCTTGTTTGTTGTTAATTTTTATTTAGTAAAAGTGAATGAGAACCATTCAAATGAAAATAAACCTCCATTGCAAAAGTCTTAGGATGTCTTTCCTAGAATGAACTCCTCATGTTTCCTCCTAAATGGGTGTTTTATTTTTTAATAGAGCTCATGCATGAATTAGCCCCTATATCTAGAGATCCCTATCGGAAAAACACTTCATAATTGCATGAATTAAAGGATTTCCTAAATGACATTTTAAAGAAAGGATTTATATGTTCTAGTGTCTTGTCATGGGATGCTCCAACTATTTTTATGAAAAGGAAAGATAAGATACTTTTCCAAGTTGTCTTGATTATGTACATGTTCAATAAATAAACAATTAACATTAATATCCACCACCTCGAATAGATGACTTATTTTAATGATTGAGAGGGGTGGCCATATTTTTAAAAATAGGTCTAATATTCAATTACAATTAGCAAAGAATAAATGAGGAATACATTCATAAAACTACATTTAGAATTAGGTATAGGACATCAAAATTATATGTTTGAGACAATGCATATAAGACACCCATATACAAAATAGTACAAAAGAAAGAGAAAAAATGTAAAGAATGCACTTGTAACCTATACTTGCTCGAGCATTAAAATTTTGAAATTAAACATGAAGAATAATAGGATTTATAAATTAAATACATGAGGCTATTATATAATATCAAAAAAGACTATTTTAAAGTTTAAATTTATATTTTAATTTTAGTGTAAATACTTCTAGTTGAATTTATGAATTAGAAATAGAAATTTTGAAAGGGCCCCACCCTTTTACAAAGACCAATAAAGAATGAAAATGATCAATCATAAAGGGCCCCACCCTTTTACAAATGCACTCCACCAATAGTGGCAATGTATCTAATAATAGAGTGTAGTTTTCCAAAAGAAACATTAGTAGATCTATCACATTAGACACAACTTGAATCTAAAATTCTTCAGGAACTATATATCTTTTTGTCAACCCTTTTCATTTTCCATGAATGAATCTAGTTCCTTCTTAATGGAGTTTCCATCTTTAGTTTCCAAACTTGAGACCAAAGGGTTCCTCTAATCTTCTAAACTTTAACCTTCTTCATATTTTTAAATTATTAGAAGGAATACCAAGAGGTGAATGTTGCAATTCAAGAGAATGGTAGAGGCAATGAACTCTAACTAATCCATCTATAACATGATTCTTGTCTCTACCAATCTCCTCTAAATTTCTCTTGACAAGACCTTCTAAATTAGTCATGTCTACAAGAGGACCAAGCACGGGCCTCGATTATGCTCAAAGGGAGCCTCAACCAAATCCTAAGGTAAACAAGGCTCCATCTCATCCTTATGCATTTTTTTCAACCTTGCCTTCCTCTAAAATTCCTACACCTATAAAATACATAGCTATGTACACATGACAACATGGTGAAAACATAAGAAAATCCTATAGCATGACATGTTGAACCCAAATAACCAAATTCAAAAATAATTTAATCTATAAGTATAAATAGTTTGATGGTAGAAACTTTATACATATAAAAATATGATAAATGTGGCAGTTATTATTTTTTCTTTTCCAATCTATAAATTTTGATGTGCTTGGCTATATAGTGAGATGATTCCTCATAATTTAATGATAAAATTTAGTATATGAAAGAAATATTTTGAGAACATCAAGCTACCATTCTACATAACTCTCATGGAAATAAAATATTATTTTACATTTTAACTAAAGAAATTGTTTGTACTCTATCTTGAAAATTACTAATTAATTTTTGGGTACCGCATATAATTTAAAATAAGGCATCCTTTGTAACATGGAATAGATAGGTTAATTAATTAATTACAATATATTTTTTATATTACAGAAAAAATTACAAATATATGGAACTCATACATTGAGAGAAATTGGCTAGACAGCTTTGTATGAGAAATTAAGATATAGAATAATAATTTATATACCTTCTTTCAATTAACATTAGAAATTAATACAGTTTGGCGAGCATATTGTATAATCACACTAGAAACCAGCAATGGAAGATTGAGAGTCTCAACTAAGAATTCCACCTTATAGATAACATTCATACTAGAAGCCAACAACTAAAGACCAAATTTCATAAATAAAGTTCATGTGTTATATATCATGCCTTTGAGGGGTCCACAAGTACCATAAGCCTTTTGAAATCCTTCTCCATCTAAATGCATCCATTCCAAGACCATTGGGAGGTGGGTATCCCAAGTTCCTTAATTTCTTGTAGGAATTTAATCAAGAGTAGGACATTATGACTTTGGCATGTAAATTTAAATCTAAATGTGCATCCAAAAAATACAAATTCAATAACTAAATTTAATTCAAAAAGTGGCCCGCCATCTATGGCCTTCTATAAACTTCTCTTAGATGTCATTCCCATAAATGATAAATTAAATGTTAAGTTATGACTTCACCAAAATGACATGAAATTATCTTTCTAAGATGTCATATTTGCATAAATCCCTCAAAGAAATTTTTAACTAATTTTAAACACTCAAACAAATACATATATATGAATATATACTTCATTTATAAATTATTGGAATATATCAATCCATCACAATTAAATTCTTAGACATCATGCATAATATTTTTGATGTATTCACAAAGCCACTTAGGGTCTCATAAAACTTGAGTAGGTGAATACCAATATGCATATCTAATGGTGGGGTAAATGGAGGGGGATTAGGAGTAAGTTCATATATATCTATTACTTATTTTTCAATCCAATATATTGGTTGGAGAGGTTGCATTTGAATAGGAGTAAAGATAAGGTCTATTAAAATATGACTCACCATCTTCTCTAGTCTTAGGATTTTGGAGTTTATCAAAATATCCTTTGTCGATCTCAACCAATCTTTTCTTCAACTTTCAAATCATCCATCTTGTAGACCTTCGAAATATCTGATTGATGCACACTCGATCTGATCCACTAACATCGTTTCTTCCTAAATCATCCCTCGGTCTAACTGTTTAATCAAATTCCCTTATCTGATTAAATTCATCAATATTCGTCTCTTAATTAAATAAATTATTTTTGTCTAATTAAGTCACTTTCCCTTGTTAATTAAATCAATTCATCAATCATTATCTATTTAATTCAAATGAAATCCAATTTATTTGATTAAATCTCTAAAATCTATCATTAAATTAAATAAATTCAAGAGCCTTATTTGATTTAATCTAACACCATCCTTTTAATTAAATAGAAATCAAAGTCTTTATTAAATTAGCCTCTTATCATATTCCTCTCTTTTTGATTTAAAATTAATCCAAAATCTAAATCAAATTGTCAAATGCAATTTGAATATCATAAATTAATCAAATCCTGATTAATTTAATCTTAATCCATCAAATCCTCTAGATTTTGCAACTTCCACATGAAAATAGACTTATTTGATTTATTAAATCTTCATTTTCCCTCAACAAGGCATCTTTTAAGGAATATTCCCCTAATTTGAATTCAAAATCCAAGTGGGAACAAGTCCTTCCAACAAGGCATTTAAGATCTCTTACATGTCCTTTTGCCTTGAGCCAAGTGGCATTTAATGCTTTCTTTCTTCCCCCCTTGCAAGTCATTTCAACAAATTTGAATTTCAAATTCATGCATTTATTAGCACATTCCCCAAATCTTGCACATCCTCCACCCATTCATAGCTTGACAAGTGGCATCATGCCATTGGATGAATGTTAGTCCCACATTGCTCTATTTTGGACATTCATCCATCTTGGCATTCTATAAATAAAGAGCTCATATCCTTATTTCATCATCCACAATTATGCAAAGTTATTATGCACAAATATCTCTCAAATTCCATCCATCTTCTTAACTAGTTTATTGCAGATTTTGGAGCTCATTGAGGGACTTATCAAGTGGATCAATCATCTTCAATCAACATTTTCATTCAAGGAGTTAGGAAAGGGCAAATCTCCACACACCTATTTGCACCAACTCCCCCATGGGATCAAGTGTTTGCATGCTAAATTAGGATTTCATATTTCCATTATGTTCTTCATTGTTTTCTTTGTTTTATTTCCTATTTTTAGTTTTGTGAATGGATTTCATGGGGAATCCTTGTTCATGCTTACAAAATAACTCTCTAACGTTGTTTGTTGTTGTGTTTTTGTAGGCACTTCGAATTAGGGGTTCACACATACAATCCTCCCTAAAATATTCAATATGTGAAACATAATTATGAGGAAGATACAAATAATCCTTGACATATCTTTTTGTATCAAAGGATAATATCGTTCTATAATTTTAAAGTATTTCCAATTTTGAAATCTAAATACAATCAATAATCTATTTAATCGAGCAATAATCGTAATTTTAAGGCAAACATATATTACTTGAATCTTTTTAAGGTCTAGATAATTAGATTCTACTTACTCTAACTTAAATTTAAAAACAACATTAAAATCCACCGAAACAAATTTCAAAGACGCAATAAATTATTACAATATTATTTAAAAATCTAATTGTAATTAGACATGTTATAGTAATAAATATTCAAATTTTAAATCTATGAAATATATAACAAATGATCCTTAGTTTTCATATATCATTTTGTATTAAAGGGAATGTTGAATATTATAATTTTGTAGATCAATCTTTAGGCACTAATTCACCATTGTTAAAATGATCCTTAGTTTATTCATTGTTTTTTTCACTTGATTATAATTTTTTCAATTTCTATTAAACCAGAGCTCAAAATAATGGTATAGATTAAGATTCTTGTCTTTATCCTACATTTGGATCATGTTTGATTCTAGATTTATTATCATAATTAGAAGTTGTATAAATTGTTAAATTATATATTTTTTAAGATATACAAAATGTATGGTTGGATTAGTGAGATATTTATAACAAGTACATGCAATATGAAGTCAAAATATATTAGATTTGATTCTTAATAGAATTAGTTTTAACAATTCAATTTATAGCTTTTATGCAATCTATAAGTTTAAATGGTTTGATGAGTATCTAAAACTTTATACATGGAAATATGATAAATGTGTGATTATTTTTTCTTTCAATCTATAATTTTTTGATGTTCTTGGCTATATAATTCAGGATGATTCACTCATAATGTATTGATAAAATTCAGCCTCCTTATGGAGGATTTTATATTATCTTCCATTAAATTCATCCTCTTTGTAAGGATTCTTATGGAATATTGATATTCTAGTGAATTCTTAGTTTTAGACATATCTTAGCGCTAGATAAATTTAGGTTCAATAAAGGCAAGTACAACTTCTTTTCACTTACATGAAATCCTATTTTGGAGTTCATTTATGTTAACATGTATTAGATAGTTTTATCCCCAATTATTTTTCAAATAATTTTACACTAATCTTTGTTTTCTTATTCTTTTTTTCATTGTTTCATTTAAAATTTGAACCATTTAAGGATGCTATGTTATAGATTATAGTTGTATTCCAATTATTTTTAAATTGTTCAACCCTCTCATGGTCTAAATAATTTTACATTCTACAACCATGTCTAAAGTACATTATATACCCAACCTCTTCCCCTATTTAACACACTCATAAACCTTGTTACTAATCTCATTCGAAGAGGTGGAACAACCAATATTATAGGGATCCTCATCCATATGAGAGAGAAGGGAGCCATCAATCTAGGCTCTAGTAGTATTCTAAAAATAGTAGAACTAGAAGCTAGAATCCTAACAATGATAGCCAAGTTGGATAATACACAAGTTTTCCTTTTCAAGGGATTGGGGAACACTTATTGGATGGGTATTATTTCCCCTTCACCACATTTTGATTAGGATTAAGAATTGAAATAATAAAATTCTCAAATTGGTATAAGAAAAAAATAAGCCCTTAGTGGAGGGGAGCTCATCTTTTTCTCATGTGCAACTCTAATAATAGATTTATTAAATTACATGAGTAAATGAAAAGGGAAGCTAACAAGTCACATGCATCTAAGATTATTAATAAGATAAAAGTTATAGGATAAACAACATTTATAGTTTCTTTCTAGGATGAAATAAATAATCAAGTAGAAACATTTATATACTTGTGAGGAAATCATCTATATTTTCCTTCCTCTTGTATTTACTTTCTTTATGAGACTTCAAGCCCTTCATGGATAAACCACTTGTAGTAGCTCAATACCTTCCTCAATGGCTTTAAAGGTTAACCTTCTTACTTTTTAACCAAAATTTTAATAACATTCAATTTTGTGTAATTTATGTCCACTATTATCATTTTAATTCAAAATAATGTAATAAATTTATATATTTATTTAAAAATTAAAAAATCTTAAAATAATAGTTTTAAATTAATTGAAAACATGGTTGGACCCCTCTAATTTTGTGGAACTATTTCTTAAAAGCTATTTTAGTTGAAGTTTGTTCATAAAGTCTATATTATGTGATCATGAAAATGGACCTCAAATAAACTGCATAAAAGGAATTGGTGAGACATGTGGAAATTTGGCTAAATTTCCTTCAAGAATTGAGGATACTGACCTAACAAAGATAGTAAATTGCAAGAGGTAAGTATTGTTTTTAGAGAGTTTATTTGTTTCAATTTGATTAGATTGTTATTTGGATTCTCTTTAATGCAATGTTTCATTGATTATGTAGTTTTATTACTTATTCACATATTTGCACTCCACACAAGTACAAGTATGTAAAGGGTGCAAAAACAAATTTGGGAAAAGAATCCACAAAAGGTTGAACTATGTAGAAGAGGAGATTCCCATTGGAAAATTTATGGAAGATTTTCGAAAATTGATACGACCATACATACAACATTCCTTTTTTGCTAAGTGGCAAGCACAACAATTCCAAACATTGAGAGATACTTTCCCATGTGGAACAGTTCTATCAGTAGTTGACTTTGCAGAAAATTACTCCTTTGTACATCAAAAGGAGATTCAATCAGAGTATTACTTTTCAAAGCAGATCACTATTATGGTTCATATGTGTTATCGACATGCACAATCAGAAGTGGATGGTGTTGAGAGTACAGATGAAGAACGAGTCATTAAGAAAGAATATCACTTTTATATTAGTGATGATAAAGAGCATGACACACTTGCACATCCAAGCATTGCTTCCTGATATTTTT
>VDFB02152784.1:0-47466 GCA_007258455.2 Sequoia sempervirens
AGCTCTGAGCACTGAATGGCCGGCGGAAAACCAGCAGCTGCATATAGCCCACTTCGGACGATGTTGTGTGAAGTGACCGAAGCCCGATGACTTCCAATTCCGAACAGCCTGTTCTTGAAGGTGTCCAGGTTGACAGAGCCCAAATTAGTGTCCGTCAACTTGCCCAGCTTTGAAATGAACTTCGACTCCGGCATGAATGTTTTGCTGAGCTTCTTGATCATAGCCTGTCTGGAGGCACCATTGTCCTTTCCGGTTGTCCTCGCTTTAGCCATCTGCAACATAACAAACATTCATCAGCAATTAAATTTAATAAAATAAGGCATGATAGGGGCTGCAGTCGAATTCTAGAAGCTGCAATAACTTTCTTGTTTGCAAACCTCAGCTTCTTTTCTTGAATAAGTTCGAATTCCGACACTTAGAACAGATTTCTAAGTGAACTTTGATGACTTTATTTCATTATCAGCAATCAGCAAGTTGAACTTCTATGACTTCGAACTTCAAACCAGCAAATATCAAGCTCACAAGTTCGTACTTTTGACTTCAAGGCGCCCCTTCTATTGGCAACTTCACTAAGCTTAAACAAATTTCAATTCTCAACCTCAATACTAGCAAGGCCGTACCTCTTCTACTTCAGCAATGGTGTACCTTGACTACTTCAGCAACTCTCGAATTCCTCAGCAGAATTCAAACCTCAGCAACTTAAGGCGTCCCCTTTCAACTTTCAGCACAAGCAACCTCAAGGCGCCTTCTCAACATTCAGATTTTAAACTCTCCAAGCAATAGTTCACTGCAACACTTCACTCTCAGAGCAAGTTCGACTTCTCCAGTTGTGAAAACAAGTGAAAAACATCTTCATTTTATAGCCAAAACTCCACTACTCCACTTCAAGAATTCGAATTTTCCCTCTCTGGTGTTTCTGACACTTGTCTCCAGTCGTCGGGAATATTATTCTTCTAGAAACTTGACTTTGACTGGCGTTATGGATTTTGCTTTCGAAAATTTGATTTAATTTCATCATTCTTTTACTCACCAGCCGAAGCTCTGTCACTTGAATTCGAATTTTTAACTTCATCATCTGCTCTGGAAAATTCATCCTCGAAGAGTTTAATCAAAATTATCTAGGCAACTCCCTTCAGATTCATCGTTCGAAGAAAATTCACTTTGAAAACTCATTTTATTCATGTTTGCCTTAGAAAATTTAAAATTTTCCCTTAGGAAAATTCACAATTTGAGCCTTGATTAAATTCCTCACTGAAAAGGTGTTGGTGAAGCTTGAAAGACTTGGAAATCCATTCATCATCGCAAATGTTCAGTACCCAGAAGCAAATTTTCTCCAGAACGCCTCGAATTCATGGGTACCCAACGAACGGGTTCATTTAATTTTTCGAATTTTGAACCTTAGAAAATATTATTTTCACCATTTTAAATTGATTCTTCGCCTGTGATCACTCTGTGTTGCTCTGACTTCTTGAAAAATTTGAATCATCTTGCAATATCATCGTCTCTGACTTCATCACTGAGAAAAGTTGCTCGCTCTTCGAAAAAAAATTTATCATCTGAGTTCTAGGCGTATTTTCCAAGGAAAATAATTTTGCCTTAGAAAATATTTCTTTAAAATCATCTCGCACTTTGAGAACTTGCCTTAGAAAATTTTGATTGCCAGTGGAAAGGAATTTTATCAACTTCGTTTGGAAGAATTTACTCATTCCCGGCACGCCTTATTTCTCACTTCACCTTTGGAAAATATTTATTCAAAAACCCGACGCCGTAGAGAAATTTTTTAACACTTAGGAAATATCTTATTTTCCTCCTGAGGCGCCTAGCACACTTCATCCTATTTTTACCACCTTCAAACATTTCAACGCCTTCAAAATATTTCTAACACCTTATAACTCCCTTCAACATAGGCGTACACTTCACTTAGCATTTTATTCTCAACACCTTCAAATATTTTCCAACACACACATCACCCCCAACGCCTTAGAGAAAAAAAAATCTCCAACACTTATAACCTTAGGCGCATATCACACTTTGAGAGGAAATTCAAAAATCACGCCTAGGGAAGCATCCTCAACACTCTCCACCCTTGGCGCGCCTAATACTTACCATCTTTCACCACGCTTTGGGAAAACTTTCATCCCATTTACCACCCTTAATTACCTTTCACATCCAAACATGGGCGCATTTCCTTATAGGAGGAGGACAAACTTGCCACCACGTCCCCTGTGACCCTTCAACTTCTAAGCTTTTGTCTTCACATGCACAAGTTTGGGCGCATTTTGCCTATGGAGGAGGACGAGATTCTTTGACCTTGTTGACTTTCTTTCCCCTTGAACGCATTTTGGTGTGTCTAGTGGATGAACCTTTTCCAACGCCCCAAGAGTGACTCTTCGCCTTCCAAATTTCGTCTTCACATGCATGACTTTGGGCGCATTTCACCCCTGCTATAGGATAAGCTTGCATTCTTGGGCGCATTTTGATGCATGAGGAGGATTTTCACGTTTGACTTTGCTTTGACCACCTTGTGAACTGGGCGCATTTCACCCCCTGAGGAGGATGGGCGCATTTTGAGGGGTGAGGCGGATTTTTCATGCCTTAGAAACTTTTTCAACTTTTCCCTCTTTCATCTTGGGCGCATTTTGCCCTGTGTGAAGGATGAACTCACATTTTCAAACAATTTCTACGCCTCTAGCTGGGATGGGCGCATTTCCCTATGCCTGCTGGACGAGACTCCAGACTTAGACGAATTTTCATCATCCTTGCCAGCTTACGTGCCCTGCTATTTATAGTAAGTTCTCTGAATTTGCGCCTGTGAAGCTCGGAATGGCCTGAAATTTTGAACGTAGCATCCTCATAACCCTGTTAACCTGTCAGCACTGCCATTTTTAATCACCCTGCTATTTATAGCCTGTTTCTGAAGGTGGCTTACTATAAATAGTAAGCTCTTGTTTCTGATAGCTCCCAAGCTCCAATCGAGTTGAAATTTAAATGAGGCGCTCCTCACCACGTGACCTGTTGGCTGACACTGACGCATGCAGCTGATTTACTATTTTTAGCATGTTTCCAATTTGACTTACTATAAATAGTAAGTGCTCCGTTTGACCTGAAATTTCACCAGCAGATAGCCTGAAGAACGCTGATCGCAGTGGTTTACATCGGATTTTGAAGATTTTGACTTTTGATGCCTATTTTTAGGCTCCGAAGCTGGAAACCCTAGTTTGCATTGCATGCGTATCAAAAGATCTCCGTTTGCTTTCGTTTCTGCAACACTGTGATCAGCTCGTGAATCTGAACTGCTGGGTGGCAGCTGCCGGGACACACCTGCTAAAAATAGCAAGTTCCTTACTGAGTGAGAATCCTCGTTTGCATGTCACACCATCGCGAAGCTCTCGGAAAACCCATCAGGAATCACCTGACATGCGAAAGAAACCTCGACATGCAAACCCTAAAAATAGCCTCGAAAGGCTGAATCCCGAAAGTGGTCGCCTCGACTTGCATGTTACGTCATCGCGAAGGTCTCGAAAAAGCCAGAAGGAATATCCAGACATGCAAAGAAAAGCTCTGCATCTGGACCCTGAAATTCGTGTCGGAAGCCGGACTGCTAAAAATAGTAAGTTGTCCGTTTTCGCTCAAATTTGGTATGCAAGCAGTCCGATATACTCTGAATGCCGTGTGATGATCGGAATCTCAAAATAGCTGACAAATTGCCCTGAATTGCAGACTTACTAAAAATAGTAAGTACCTTGGAATTTGATGAAACTTGGCTGGAAACCTGCAGGATGCCTGCTGACAACATCGTTAAGTTCAATTTTAAATTTTCTCACTTTACTTGACCTTGGATTGGCCAGAAACGATGAAACCCTAATTTTAGACTTGGCCAATATTTCGCGTTTAAGCTTCAATGACGGACACAACCCCCCGAGAGACGGACACCAGAAAAGAGACAGAGCGAGAGAGGAAAAAGACCCAAGCCAAAAGACCGGAACGGAGCAAAAATTAGGGGGTCCCCATCTTGAATGGGGCGATGTGTGAAAAGGTCACAACAGATCCCAGGGTCCCAAGTCAACCTAGGAGATTGATAGCACCAACCTCTGAAAGCACTGCTTTGCTAGATGCCAACACAAGAAACCTCCTAATAACAACTAGTAAGTAGAGCAATCAATTACAGCACCATCTCTATCAACTCCTCAAGTAACTGTTCTCCAAAAAGACTAAATGGAAACACCATGGGAATAAACTCCAGTAAGCCGACATTGGCTTCCTTATCTTCAATTGTTGAACTAGAATCCCAAATGATTGCAGGATTCCAAATCATTCTCAAGAACATTGTTCCACTAATCCTTTGCACTACCTTGATTAAAACATCTACATACCAAAGGTGAAGCAACATATATTGGTCCACAAAAGATAATGCACCAAACATGTAAGTGCCCGGATCCCATATCAGTCTGTAGAACCTGCTGTAAGCGATGAAAGAGTTTGTCAACCAATCACCCTGAGGTAACCATCCATGCATGTAGGATAGAAAGAAAATACGAAGATGAACCCCCATATGCCAATAAACCATCACAAAAGGATACCAAACCTCGTTGTCATAATTCTGATCAGCAACATAAATGTTTTCAAACATGTCACCAAACCAATGCCAATAAAAATAACTCTCCACAATCCATCTCTATCCAAAAAAGAAAAACTCCAAAAAATCTTCACATAATTCACTTCAAGAGTCTCAAATTGATGAATCAAATCAGCTAATAGCTCACTGCCCTAAACAATAATGTATGAGATAATACCAAGAAATCCACTGTTTATCGTCAAAAAACAACCCATATATGAATTTTGACCATACTAAATCATTCCCTTGCTCATTCGAGGCAGAAATTCAATCCAAATAGGAAACGAAAAGACCTGAAAATGAATAAACCAGCTACTTGATAGGTCTAAAATAATCATCTTGGGATTTGATTTTTGGAAAATCAGCATCCAAGAAGGTAAGCAGCAGCTGCAACATAAGAATTTCTCATCAAAATAAGTATAACTGCTCATGAATAAGGTTGGTGGCACCTTCAACAAGGGTCCCAATGCCACCACAAACCATCTTTTGTTCACATTTCCTTCTCAAAACACCGATTTATGATAAAAAATAATGAACCAATGACAGAAAAAAAAGGTAGCAGCAATCATAGAACTGAAATTCTGGCACTTATCTCTCCAACAAACCTTTTTATGCATACTAATTTTCATAAGAATAAAATTGTGATCCCAAATACTGATTCTCAAGTGGAGACATTTCCCAACACATGAGTAAATGATCACAACTACATTCTGAATTTATATTGTGTTGGTTTATCCTCTTTAGAATTTTCAATATTTCCTTCTTGCCAAATAATGCCAGAATCCCAAACCATCGACACTAAAGAACCACTTCTCAGATAGAGAACTGTTCTCAAATGAATTCTCTGATTTACTCGTTCCATCTGAATAGACACTTCTTGAAACTCCAAGAAGTATTCAACAAACCTAGGTTCATTGAAGAAATCGAATCCAAAATCTTGTCATAATTTGTCGGAAATTTTCCATGAATCTTCACCAAATTCAATTCTGAAATCAATTATTTTGAGAGAAGATGGTGACATAATAAAGTTTGACAAGAACCTCACAAGCATCCACATCAAATCATGAATAAAATCCTCATCAATACACCAATCAACTCTTTTTTGTTGATAAAAAAGAATGTCTTCATTTCTTCGTGATCCTTGATTTTCCATTCTTTGTTGAATGGATGTACTAGAAACAACAGTAGATTCATCTTCATGTAACTCATGTACCGCCTCTCCATTGCTGGAAGACAAACTGGAATTTCCTCCTTCAATAATTCCTGAAGAAATTCCCTCTTCATTCACAAACAAGTGATTTGTGTGAAGCACATTAGTACCCACTTCAAATATTGGATTATTAAAGGCCTGAAAAGATTGCGGATGTGAAACAAAATGCTTTGTTCTTTCAGGACAACATTCTAGATCATAGGTTTCTTGAATGAGATCAAGCTCATCAAGAATTTTCTGAAGCTCTTTTGCTCCTTCCTTTATTTTCCTACTCCCATGACATTTGAACAGCAAAAATCCGTGTCTCTGCTTCTATTAAGGCCTCATGCACTTCCTACAACTTGGTTTTAGTAAGCTCGTTCCACTCCAATGCCTTGTCAGCAATTTTGGCCACTTTGTCTTTATCACGAATGGTGTGCAAAAGATTTGATTTGATTTCCTCCAAAGCAAACTTAATGGACTTCATATCAGTAATGGAAATGCAGCATACATCTACACCTCTTGGTACATCGTAAATCAAATTTTCTACATGCCGATGAATTTCATCAAGCTTTGACAAAACTTGAATTCCCTTTTCAGCAGTTTGTGAACTTGAACTGCAATCTTCATATGTTGGCTGAGGTGATATAGTGCAGCTTTGATGGATAAAGATTTCAAAAATCCTTTGAGTTGTACTCCTCAACTTGTCACACATGTGATGGACACTCTTCATCATCCTATCCATAGTGCCTTCCAATTTATTATCTCTCAGCCTTAACTTGGCTTCAAGAGAAGAGAAATCCACCTTATAACTATTGGAAGCTTCGCCTTCCATGTTGTCTTCAACACATGATTCAAGGGATTTGGTCAAATCAGCTTTTAGGTGGGAAGAGACTTCAACTTCCTCTTTTTTTTCTCATCTTTGGCTTGTTTTTCAAACCAAAATCCTTCGGAAATGTGGAGATGAGGAAGCAACTCACTGACTAAGCGGGTATCGTCTTCTTCTAACCGAACTTCTCTTTCATTTGGATTTGTACTTATGGCCTCTTCATGCATCTCCGTGTCAACTCTTCTTTCCTTGCATTCGTCTGAAGAATGCATGGGTACCTCATGTGACTCACTCACAGATATGTCTTCCATAGAATGCATAGGTTCTTCTTGAATCTTCATAGCTGATGATGTCTCAATACCCTCTTCAACCATGTAGTTGGACAATATACACATCTGAAGGTATAGGCTGACTTTCATCCATAGGAACATTGTGTTGTCCCTCATTTTTGATTTGTTAAAAATTGGGATAACCTATCAAAATTTTGATAAAATTTGAAGATTTTCTCTTATGAGGCATGTTTTACGAGGTGCAAAGGTTAGAAAATTTCAGTTTTGGGTCTATAGTCCTTTTGGCTAACATTTTTCACTCACTCTCATCCATTTTCGTGAAATTTTGAGTCATTTTTAGTGTCTTTTTGACCAAAATCGGGTTTTTTAGG
Organism: Sequoia sempervirens; assembly: GCA_007258455.2. Taxonomy (NCBI): domain Eukaryota; kingdom Viridiplantae; phylum Streptophyta; class Pinopsida; order Cupressales; family Cupressaceae; genus Sequoia; species Sequoia sempervirens. The sequence continues at coordinate 7,295 of VDFB02152784.1, forward strand.
CAACTCAGTAGAATAGGGTAATTTAAGCCTAAGAGCAAAATTGCTAAAACTTCCAAAAGTTCCGAAATTGCTAAATGTCCAAAAAATCCCAACTGCCTTATGTAAAATTGCTAAAACTTCCAAAAGTTCCGAAATTGCTAAATGTCCGAAAAATCCTGACTACCTTATGCAAAATTGCAAAAATATAAAATTGCTAAAGTCATCTAAAAACCCGAAATGCTTGCAATGAAGTTTTACAAGTTATTTTTCACTTGCAATGAGCATCAAAAAACCCGAAATAAGTTTTGCAAGTGTTTTTGTGAATTTTGTCGCTTGCTCTTGTTCATATGTACCCCGATTGAAGAGATTTTGGCATGAAGAACACTTAGCAAGGTCTGCAATTTTATTAAATCCCCCATTTTTGCTCTACCATTGCCACGTTTTTGCAGATTTGAGTTTGTTCAAGGCGCCTAGGGTTTTATTTATTTTTCTTTATTTTGGCTTGTAAACTCTTGTTGTGGGTATGTTCTTTGTTTCCTTTTATTTTTCTGTTTTTGTTGCTTTAAAGCTTTTATTCTTGGGTTGCCTTTCTATGGAGATTGAGATTGCATATTATAAAAAAATATATGGCTGAAAACGCGTTTTTCCACTTCATACGCCCTTCATTCATAAAAACGTTTTTCTCTTTCTTTCATTCGCCTTCCCATTCGCTTTTCATTGATATGCCTCTCATTCTATTGGAAATGCCATTCATTTCATGATAAACACGTCCATTCGCCATATCCATTGAAAACGTCTTGTATTAAAACGCTTTTTTCATTATTGGAAACGCATTTTCTTCATTTTAATAAAAAGGATGTTTTTCCTCCATTTCTGCCCTTCATTTCATCCGTCATACATTTTCATTCTCCTTTCGTTAGAAGTTAAGAAAAATTGCAAGTCTTTGTGCTCGTGACGATTCTCATTTAGAGTAGTTAAAAGATACATCATAGTTATAGACTTTGCACTGTTTTATGTTGTATATTTTCATTAAGTAATCATTCTAAAAAGGGTAGATAGGATCTCATTCCTCAAGACTTTGCGCTTGTTGGTTGCTTTCCCGTCCCGGAGGAAGTGACAGAAGTCTTTGCGCTTTCAGGAAATTTTATTTCCTCTTTCTTGATTTTATTGCATAGTCGCTGTAATAAGTTCTATTAACTTTTGCTATTTTTTTTCTGCGAAGTGAAAAGAATATAATCTTTCTTGAAATAAGAGGAACGATTGCTGTCCTACCCATATTAGTTTTGTTTAGTTAAAGGGGGAGCCTTCCCTTAATTAGGAGAGTTTAATCTCACGTGCTGTGGTTGAAACCACAATTTTGTATACTTTCACAAGAATACAAAATTTTCAACCAACAGTTTTTGGCGACTCTACTGGGGATACGATACACATTCGAAAGCCTCACGCTTTCTTTTGAAGTATATTGATATCCTATTCATTGTAATTTATGTTCTTGTAAGTTTTTCAAGCTTTTACTAAGGACATGTAGATGGCTGCTCAAGGTCTTTGGGGAAATGCTTTTGGTCCGTTGAATTTAGCTCTACCCCTAAATGCTCTTCTTGAAAGCTCATGGAAGAACTTTCCCAAGTTCTTTGGTGATGGACAACAACATCCTGATGAGCACGTTGCTGCTTTCTACAGTGCTTGTGGAGTTCATGGTGTTGAATACAAAGATGTATCTGTAAGGCTATTTGTGGAGACTCTCCAAGGTGTTGCTGCAGATTGGTTTTATCATTTGGCACCACATACCATCACAAATTGGGCAACTCTCATAGCCAAGTTTGAAGAAAGGCTCAAGCCTCCTGAAGACGCTCATGCTTTGTTGGCTCAGCTCACCCAGTTGAAGAAGCAATCTCACGTGCCTATGCGTGAGTTCATTGCTCACTTCAACAAGCTGACACGAAGAATTCCAACTGTTGCTCAACCTACAACTGAGATTTTAAAATGTTTCTTTGTAAATGCTCAAGTACTCGAGGTTGGTTTCTTATTAAGAAGAGAAGCTCCAGCTACTCTTGCAATTGTGCAAACCCTGGCAGCAGAAATTGAACACGATCTCATTCTTGCTAGGCAGATAAGGATAGAACCAAGTGGTTCTTCTTCTTTGGACTCATTTTCTTCTAGCACAAGGACGAATCCCATGGTGCAAAAGTTGGAAAATGAGTTGCTTGCTCTTAAAAGGCAGCTAGCTCAAGGTGTATTCTCTTCCCCTTATGAAGAAGACGTTTCAAGAAGACCATATCTACCTGTTGCTCATAATTTTGCTGATAAGAGTCAAGAAAAGTTATCTTTAACACCAGAAGGGCTTACTCTTAAGAGACCACCAACAAACGCAATAGTGGAGGATTCTTATCTTGAACAAAGTGATCTTGCTGGTCTCTTCCAAGAGAAGGAAGCAGACATAGCTGGTGACTCTCAAATCTGGTATATGCAGTTCCAGAAAGTTGTTGAACAAAAAGAAAAGACCATGTCGAAGACCATGAAAAATACACAAGAGGTTGAAGATCATCTCTTGAAGGTGTTGATGAAGGAGGACAATCACATCATGGGATGTGAAAAGATAGTTTATGAAGATAAAAATGAGGTCCCTGTAGTTTGGTTTGATGAATTACCCTCTTTTGTGGAGAAAGATGAAGAAAACCTACTCAAAACAGTATCAACAACACTTTTAGAACATAAGGACAATTCTATTTTTGGAGACTTCGATGAAAGTTATCATGAAGCAAAGTTCAGCTTTCCTATTCAAAAGAGCAAAGAAGATATTGAAGAGGATATGTTTTGGGATGAGATGGAATCTTTTTGTTCAAGCTTTGATACCAAACCAGTATCCCATAAATTGGAAGATCGTGAGCAACTTGAGAAAGATGAAAATCAAGAATCTATTTTCCAAGTTGGAAGTTTTGATATTTATTCAGGTTCTCAAGAAATTTCTTTTAAGGTTGAAATAGAACATGTTATGCATAAGAGATCTACCCCAAAACTTGAAGATCATTTCATAAACATCATAGAAGAGTTTTGCTTAAGTCTTGATCACAACTCTCCTAATTCTGAAATTTATGAACAGCATAATGAAGGAAGAAAAGAAGCCATGTTTTCACTTGGATTGCATGAGGAAATTCATTCCTCTCAGCATGAGGATGTGGTTGAAAAAGCAGCTAGTAAAGATAGAACCAATAAGAAGAATTCAGTTTTTATCCGATCAAGGGGATGCCCCATAAGACATCTTGCTTGGTTGGAAACTAGTGAGAAATCAGAGGTTTCACTTGTACCTGAACATGAAAATATATTTCAAAAAGAAGTCAAAGAAGCAGTTGCAGCTGAACAAGAGAAGTTTGGTTTCAAAAATCCATTTCAGAGCAGCAGTACATATGATTCATCTAAAGAGAAAAGTGAATTTGTTCATCTTTTCCAAGGAGTATTGCATCAAGTTTTAATACCTTTGTTCGTGCTTCATCTATACAAAGTTGCTTGTGACCATGCAAGATATTGTAAATTGTTGCAGAAGGGTAGCTATTTTGCAGAACCAGTTAATGGTTTCGTTTGAGAAGCTTCCATTTTTGGCTAGTTTCAATTAGGTAGGTTTTTATCTTTTCAATAAGTGCATTTGCACAATTTTTTTGTGTCATGTTTTCCTAGGCTTACTTTGTGTCAGTCGTGTCATCCTTCCTGTCATTTTGTATCTTTGTTGCTCGACTTTGTAACCCAATGGATACTAAGGCACTTGGAGATTCTGGATTCTACTACCTTTGCTTGTTTTTACAATTCAAGACAGTTCCCCAGTCAGAGCCAGCTATTGTCCCTCATTTTTTATTTGTTAAAAATTGGGATAACCTATCAAAATTTTGATAAAATTTGAAGATTTTCTCTTCTGAGGCACGTTTTACGAGGTGCAAAGGTTAGAAAATTTCAGTTTTGGGTCTATAGTCCTTTTGGCTAATATTTTTCACTCACTCTTGTCTGTTTTCGTGAAATTCTGAGTCATTTTTAGTGTCTTTTTGACCAAAATCGGGTTTTTCAGGCAACTCAGCAAAATAGGGAAATTTAAGCCTAAGAGCAAAATTGCTAAAACTTCCAAAAGTTCTAAAATTGCTAAATGTCAAAAAATCCCGATTGCCTTATGTAAAATTGCTAAAACTTCCAAAAGTTCCAAAATTGCTAAATGTCCAAACAATCCCGACTGCCTTATGTAAAATTGCTAAAACTCCCAAAAGTTCCGAAATTGCTAAATGTCCAAAAAATCCCGACTGCCTTATGCAAAATTGCTAAAACTTCCAAAAGTTCTGAAATTGCTAAATGTCCAAAAAATCCCGACTGCCTTATGCAAAATTGCAAAAATATAAAATTGCTAAAGTCATCTAAAAACCTGAAATGCTTGCAATGAAGTTTTACAAGTTATTTTTCACTTGCAATGAGCATCAAAAAACCCGAAATGAGTTTTGCAAGTGTTTTTGTGAATTTTGTAGCTTGCTCTTGCTCATATGTACCCTGATTGAAGAGATTTTGGCATGAAGAACACTTAGCAAGGTCTGCAATTTTATTAAATCCCCCATTTTTGCTCTACCATTGCCACACTTTTGCAGATTTGAGTTTGCTCAAGGCGCCTAGGGTTTTATTTATTTTTCTTTATTTTGGCTTGTAAACTCTTGTTGTGGGTATGTTCTTTGTTTTTTTTATTTTTCTGTTTTTGTTGCTTTAAAGCTTTTATTCTTGGGTTGCCTTTCTCTGGAGATTGAGATTGCATATTATAAAAAAATATATGGCTGAAAATGCATTTTTCCACTTCATACGCCCTTCATTCATAAAAACGTTTTTCTCTTTCTTTCATTCGCCTTCCCATTCGCTTTTCATTGATATGCCTCTCATTCTATTGGAAATGCCATTCATTTCATGATAAACACGTCCTTCATTCGCCATATCCATTGAAAACGTCTTGTATTAAAACGCTTTTTTCATTATTGGAAACACATTTTCTTCATTTTAATAAAAAGGATGTTTTTCCTCCATTTCTGCCCTTCATTTCATCCGTCATACATTTTCATTCTCCTTTCGTTCATTCCATTCACATTTCATTCCATCTCATTACCATTTTCTAGAAAAGAAGAAAAGAATAAAAATGCCCTAGAAAGCAAATCGGGATTTTTCCAATCAATTGCAAGTAGGGCATTTTTGTCTAAAACGCAACTACAAGTTAGCACAAGGAAATAAACTTGCAATGGTTTCCTATTTTTCCCACTTTGCACTTAAACTTGCAATGGCTTCCCAAAATCCCGATTATACCTTACTTGCTGTCAGCCTTCCGAAACCCGAAATTCACTTGTGAGCCCATTTTTGCATCAATTTATCCCTTCCCTTGTCAGTCTTGTTTACACACATGATCTATCAAACCAATAAATCAAGGCATGGGCATTGTTTTATAACAATTTCATCTTGAATAAGGTGTTATGGGTTCCTCATCAGTGAACAAAAGAAGAAGAGATACAACAGTAATTCATGGAGTAGCTCGAAGGTCAATAATCCTCATGAAACCATCTAGGGACAAAGTAAATCAAGCATGGAAAAAGGACGCAACGAAGAGAAGAACTTCCTAAAGAAATGGTACTACTCCAAGCCTGTGATAAGGTTGCAGTTGCCAAGAACACACTAGGCCCTGATCCATCTGAGTTGCAAGAAATTATCAGCAAGTTCTTATCTTTCAGAGCTAGGAACGAGACAAGTTGAAAATATTAGGTTGTTTTATGTATTTTACTTTCGACAAAGTATATGTAAAAACAAGTTTTGCAATTGCAAGTGTTCTTTTCTTGTAGTTTTGGAAAATGTAATTACATGTAAGTTCTTACAAAACAAATCACAATTTGGATTGTAATTTTGAATAAGTCAATTGCAATTAGTTACCAATTGAGAGATTTTCTCAAGTTTGTTGAGATCCTGCCACCTTTTTCTCTAGACCTCTCTCCTATAAATACTTGAGAGGGTCCATTGCAATCTTTTATCTTTTTGGCAAGCAAGAAAACTCTGCAGAATTTTGTACTCATAAAGACTTTGAGCTTTATAATTACAAGTTTGTCATTTTCAAATAATATCAAAGAGTTGCAGATTTCAGACTTTGTGTTGAATTCTCACTTTGTGTCCATGTGTTCTTATGTCATTTTGGGGCATTGTTTTGTGATCATTTGAAAATTGAGAAAGATTGCTAGGGAGAGCTTCAATTAATATATTTTCAGACTTTGTGCTGTCGATATTGAAGATTGAATTCATAAGTTAGAAGTTAAGAAAAATTGCAAGTCTTTGTGCTCGTGACAATTCTCATTTAGAGTAGTTAAAAGATACATCATAGTTGTAGACTTTGCGTTGTTTTATGTTGTATATTTTCATTAAGTAATCATTCTAAAAAGGGTAGATTAGATCTCATTCCTCAAGACTTTGTGCTTGTTGGTTGCTTTCCCGTCCCGGAGGATGTGACGGAAGTCTTTGCACTTTCAGGAAACTTTTTTCCTCTTTCTTGATTTTATTGCATAGCCACTGTAATAAGTTTTATTAACTTTTGCTATTTCTTTATTGCGAAGTGAAAAGAATATAATCTTTCCTGAAATAAGAGGAACGATTGCTGTCCTACCCATATTAATTTTGTTTAGTTAAAGAGGGAGCTTTCCCTTAATTAGGAGAGTTTAATCTCACGTGCTATGGTTGAAACCACAATTTTGTATACTTTCACAAGAATACAAAATTTTCAACCAACACATTGGAATTGAGCATTCTATTTATTTCTTCTTCATTTGTTTGATCTTCATTCTACTTTGTCCTCATTAATGGCTTCAACTATTCTTCACATTGACTTAAAATTTCATTGACTAACACATCTGCAGTGGGAGAAATCTGCTCTTCATGTTCATAAACATCCATGAGAAGAGATTGGACGCTTTTTGTAATGTCCCCGTGGGGACCCTTGTGGACAGGTTACAAGGCCATGTGTTTGTGGGAGTTTGCGTAAGACTCCAGATTCTCCAATGGTGGCTTCGGAGCTAGAACTCCCTAGTTGTCACCCTTAACACCATAGGTAGCCACCCTCACTACTAGACCGGTCTTTGGGTGTAGTGGTTGGGCGTTAGTGGTATCAGAGTTGAGGTCTCGAGGTCAAGACCCGCAGAGCGTGGTGGGCTGTAATGTCTCCACGGGGACCCCTATGCGTAGCTTACAAGGCCATGTGCCTGTAGGAGTTTGCGTAAGACCCCAGATTCTCCAGTGGTGGCTTCTGAAACTCCTTAGTTGTCACCCTTAACACCCTATGTAGCCGCCCTCACTACTAGGCCGGTATTTTGGTGTAGTGGTTGGGCCTTAGACTGCTATGTCCCTGAATTGGAGGTATATTAAATTAATTATTTATTAAGTTATTCCAATAAAATATAATATCAAAAGGTATGACTTATTATTTAATTAATTTAATATTAGAGTGACTTAAGTGACTTAAAATAAATATTATATCATAAAGTCACTTAAATAATAAAATAATATTATATTCTAGAAGCTTTTGGAAAAGTAAATGAAAAATCTATATAAGATGCTACTGGCTAAAGAGTTGAACACATTTGATTTGGAATTAATTTCTCATTACCTGTGTGGTAAGAAGTTGAAGCTAAATGCTTAGCATTCGCTCAAGGGTTTGAAGACTCTAGAGTGCCAAGTTTAGTTGTGAAAGATCAACCCTAGCTGGGATTTGTTGAGAAATCCATCCAAGGTTTCTACTTGTGCTTGATTGAGGAGATTCGATAGGTGCAATAGCTGATGTATTATTGCACTAGCTGATTTGATGCAGTAGTTGGATTATTATTGCATCAAAATGATTGCAACAGCTGGTTTATTGTTGTAATTGATTTCTGTGAGCTTGATACTTGCAGTAATTGTTGTATTGTTGCAAGAAAGAATACATCTTTGGAGGATTTGATTCAGTCTGCCAAATTTAATGGCCCTTGGCCAAATTTGGGGAAAATCAAGTGCGAAAATATAGTTGCAGAATGTTGTGAAGGAATTCAATTTTCTGGTTTCTGCTGTATGAGAAATTCAAGCTTGGAAGCAAAAATAAATGTAGGATTTTGGAGGTTTTTCTTAGTAAGCCAGACACATTATTCTTGAGCTAAACTCACTTCGAATATATTGCTGGCGTTGCATTTTCATTCTCATTCGATTTTATTAGAGGAGGATAAAACAAATTGAATAAGACAAAACAGAAAGGACAAATCGGGCTTAGCAAGGCTAAAGACGAATTCCAAAGGGAGTTGTCGGGTCTATTTGAAGAGATAGTTTCAAGTTAGATGCAACATCTAGGAGGTTCTGATGTAGCTAGTCATATATCCAGCTCAGACGATTTTAATATTTAACATTGGGTGAGCATGTCTTTTGCTAAAGGCGCATATATTGCTGGAGACGATAGTTGTTGAATACTCCATGCAACCAGATAACACAAACAAATAAAATCAAATTGGATTTTTGGAGGAAATAGTCGATGTTTGTCCACATCTGAGTATCGATTAAAGAGAATACATTGTCTTTTATAATTGCTAGAGCAAGACAAAGGTGACAAAACTAAGTAAGACAAGGACTGAATATAAATATATGAATGTATTCTTCATTTTATAGTGTTTGCTATTGTTGGGACGACTTTTCACATATCCTTTCAGGTCCTACTTAGTTAAAGAAATCTTTGTGAGGAGATCGTAATTTTGAAATCATCTAGAAATGACAAACACAAAGCTTCTTAGACCAAATGTGAAGTTAATGAAGTGAAGATGTGGGAGGAAGTAACTGGCGTAGCCACCAAAATCTCCAGTAAGCAATTCAAATTCAGCTTTCATTGGCAGGAACAACTCCAGGCCGATATTCTCAGGTTCATTATATTTGCATTTGTTGTCACCATAAGTTGTATTTGTAGATCATATGATTTATATATTTGAGTTAGCATTTGTCAGTAGTATTGGTTGTATCTTGTAGTGGAAGCTTATGTTAGCCTGTTGTGGGTTGCATTCAATTGTATCTGTATACCATCAAGAGATTGGACGTTGTAGTTACAACTAGGTCTTTACATTGGAGATTGTCTATCTTGTAAGAGATTAGAACTGGAGATATTTTAGCACTATAGTAAGTTGCAAGGCTTTCAAATGAATGTTGGAATGTATTCCATCTGTTTGTCAGAATGTCTTTGACTGCAGTTGCACATTGCTTAAGATTGCATTTCTGAAAATAAGATAGATTATTTTATTGCTTATTTACTTATCATTTCATAGATTATTTTATTGCTTATTTACTTATCATTTCAGTCTATGCAAACATTAAAAACAAGCAAACTACCAAACGCATCAGTCAAATAGGTAGTTGGCAGGTTGAAGGACTAGTGTTTGACGAAATGTCCAAGCACAAAAACTGAAAATTTACATCAGATTTCGCTAGGGACATTACAGTGGTATCAGAGCTAAAGTTTTTGCCAGCCTGTTGGGTAATTGAAAATTGTATCAGCCAAACAATTGTAGATTAGACAATTCAATTGGACACCATGTTTTCAAAAGAGTATATTAAATAGTTAAATGCCATGATGGAAGAATTAAGATAGAGTTAGAAAAGGATGGATGAATTGTTTTCACAACCAAGGTTCACACAGTATATGGCATCCATTTTAAGAGGGCTATATCACGTGACAAAATGGAGAAACATGATGTATCTACAAGTGAAACATCTAAGAATCTCTATGATGAATTTTCAGTAGTTAGTGACCAGCATACAACTGATCCTAAGGAGAGCAGAATGGAGAAAGATGTTGAGCACATGACACTTCATGATGACTTCAAGACTGAAGAGGAACACATAATGGTTGAAGACAAACCAGCTACATTAGAGCAGCCACATGAAAACATAAAGGTGGATGGGAAAGTTGATCATTTACTTAGTGGAGCAGCCACTAGTATTTTGGCTACACATGATGAAGGAGAAACTATACAATGGCATGATGTCATTATTAATTTGTTTGAGGACAGCAGCATTATGTCCCATCATTCTCATGAGATAGAAGCTTTTGATCATGAGAAAGTCAATGATAGGATATCACCCATTGATGGAAGCCCTACACCAATTGATAGACATGAAGATATCAAGCATAAGAGGACCGAGTTTCTATATTTTGACATGGAAGAGGTAAAGAGGTCGGAAAAGATGAATGAAGAATGGGTGCAAAAAGAACAAGAGGCTAAATTAGTGGCTGCCAATGCAAGACAACATCTTCAAGAAGTCAAAGAAAAGGCCAATCTCATCAACATAGCCAGGCAAAAAAGGATAGATAACATTAAGAGTCTCTTTATTCAAAGAGAGGATGAATCTGAAAATGCACATTGTTCCAATGATGGTGATGATGAGGTTGATAAGATTTATCAAGACAATGATGATATCAACTCATGGGTTAGTGACTGTCCTACTTTGTTGGTCGGAATTCTGTTAGAAGATACTTTGAGGGCAGCAACTGTTGGTATGCAGGAGGAGATTATTTTTTTCTAGGACTTGCACATTGGATGTTAGCATTGATCCAGCCTCTTTCCAGGGAGTAGATGGCATTCATGATGATATACTTCAAAATTTAGGCGATGAGTCCGAGTTGTTCTTACCATAGGTTTGGATCGATTAGACTCTAGGGGGTATCAGAGTGGCACAGTGGAAGCCCATTGGTGTTGAAATGGAGGGACTTCCAGTTTATTCATGTGATCTAGGTGGAGATTGTTTTTGGAGAGTTTTGATCATGAGGACTATTATTACAATCGACATGGTGGGGAAGATATACATGTTTGGGATCTAGGAGTTCTCTTGTTGGATTGTTGGCCTCACTAGTTGATAGGACTTCACAATGACAGGAGTTTCACCTATATCTAGAGGATGTTGGTTGGAGTTCTTCTCAGGATCACTTGGGATCTGGGTGGTTGGTGGACAGTGGCAGATGATTCTCTGTTCGGGATTTCGGTGATGTGGCAGTTGAGTTGGATTGGCAGTTGCGGATTGCTTGAGGGCAAGCAATCATTGGGAGGGGAGGACTATCATGTCCCTGAATTGGAGGTATATTAAATTAATTATTTATTAAGTTATTCCAATAAAATATAATATCAAAAGGGATGACTTATTATTTAATTAATTTAATATTAGAGTGACTTAAGTGACTTAAAATAAATATTATACCATAAAGTCACTTAAATAATAAAATAATAATATATTCTAGAAGCTTCTAGAAAAGTGAATGAAAAATCTATTTAACAAGCTATTGGCTAAGCATATGAACACACTTGATTTAGAATTCATTTCTCATTACCTGTGTGGTAAGAAGCTGAAGCTAAATGCTTATCATTCGCTCAAGGGTTTGAAGACTCTAGAGTGCCAGGTTCGGTTGTGAAAGATCAACCTTAGCCGGGATTTGTTGAGAAATCCATCCAGGGTTTCTACTTGTGCTTCATTGAGGAGATTCAATAGGTGCAATAGTTGATGTATTATTGCACTAGCTGATTTGATGCAGTAGCTGGATTATTATTGCATCAAAACAATTGTAGTAGCTGGTTAATTGTTGTAATCGATTTCTGTGAGCTTGATACTTGCAGCAGCTGTTGTATTGCCACAAGGAAGAATACATCTTTGGAGGATTTGATTCAGTTTGCCAAATTTAATGGCCCTTGGCCAAATTTGGGGAAAATCAGGTGGGAAAATAAAGTTGCAGAATGTTGTGAAGGAATTCAATTTTGTGGTTTCTGCTGTATGATAAATTCGAGCTTGGAAGGAAAAATAAATACAAGATTTTGGAGGTTTTTCTCAGTAAGTCAAACACATTATTCTTGAGCTAAACTCAATTCGAATATATTGTTGGCGTTGCATTTTCATTCTCATTCGATTTTACTAGTGGAGGATAAGACAAATTGAATGAGACAAAACAAAAAGGACAAATCAGGCTTAGCAAGGCTAAAGATGAATTTCCAAAGGGAGCTGTCGAGTCTATTTGAAGAGATAGTTTCAAGTCACAACATCCAGGAGGTTTTGACACAGCTAGTCATATATCCAGCTTAGACGATTTTAATATTTAACATTGGGTGAGGACGTCTTTTGCTGAAGGCGCATATATTGTTGGAGACAATAGTTGTTGAATACTCCATGCAACCAGATAAGACAAACAAATAAAATTGAATTGGCTTTTTGGAGGAAGCAGTCGATGTTTGTCCACATCTGATTATCGATTAAAGAAAATACATTGGGCTTTATAATTGCTAGAGCAAGACAAAGGTGACAATGCTGATTAAGACAAGGTCCGAATATTAATAGCTGAATGTATTCTTCATTTTATAGTGTTTTCTATTGTTGGGATGACTTTTCATATATCCTGTCAGGTCCTGATTAGTTAAAGAAATATTTGTGAGGAGATTGTAATTTTGAAGTCATCCAAAAATGACAAACACAGAGCTGCTTAGACTAAATGTGAAGTCGATGAAGTGAAGACGTGGGAGGAAGAAACTAGCGCAGCCACCAAAATCTTTAGTAAGTAATTTGAATTCAGCTTTCATTGGCAGGAACGACTTTAGGCTGATATTCTCAAGTCCATTATATTTGCATTTGTTGTCACCATAAGTTGTATTTGTAAATCATATGATTTATATATTTGAGTTAGCACTTGTTAGTAGTATTGGATGTATCTTGTAGTGGAAGCTTATGTTAGCCTGCTATGGATTGCATTCAATTGTATCTGCATACCATCAAGAGATTGGACGTTGTAGTTATAGCTGGGTCTTAGCTGGGTCTTTACATTGGAGATTGTCTATCTTGTAAGAGATTAGAACTAGAGATATTTTAATACCGTAGTAAGTTGCAAGGCTTTCAAATTATTGTTGGAATGTATGCCATCTGTTTGTCAGAATTTCTTTGACTGCAATTGTACATTGCTTAAGATTGCATTCCTGAAAATAAGATAGATTATTGTATTGCTTATTTACTTATCATTTCAGTCTATGCAAACATCAGAAACAAGAAAACTACCAAACACATCAGTCAAACAGCTAGTTGGCAAGTTGAAGGACAAGTGTTTGACGAAATGTCCAAGAACAGAAACTGAAAATTTACATAAGATTTTGCTAGGTACATTACACTTTCTGGAAGATTATTGAGCTTTTTTGATGGTAAGAATTAGAACATTCATGACAGCTACAAACTTCCCCACTTCTTGCTCACTCCATGTTGAGGTGAAGAGATAATAAAACAAATGATAAATCTGATTTTGCATCTCCAAATCTATCAATAGGATGCAAGCTCTAAGTTCTAAAAAATGTCTTTAATATGGCATCCGTTCTTGGAAACAAATTACTTCTATTATCATCCAAATTTTGAAAACTCTCCACTATCATATTTAAAATGATCTCCATGGTTTCATCATCATAAGGCACCTGGGTTACAACAATTCTCATCACTTCAATGAAGCAAGAAGTAACCAGCAACTTGGTTTCTTCATCAAGATGCCTTAGCCAATAGGGATGATTCAAAGAGGTCACTGTAGGTCCTAATGCCAACTACATTATCTCAGAAGGTGATTGCTTTACCTAGCTCAAACATTGTTCTAGCAAATGAAGTATGTTCACTTCATCTTCCCTTGACTGAAATTCTTTCTTGAGTCTTTTTCTTGCCGTATAAAGTGTCTTTGCCAGATTCATCTCTTCATCAATAGCCATGCCTTAATCTGACAAAACTCAGTTTCTCAAAACTTAAAGAATTTGTGCCAACTTTTGGAAACCACAAGAAGCTGAACTAAAATCTGTTCTGACTTTTGGTGTAGTACCGGAGATCTCTGTCATTCATCTGCCAACACATGAAGCACTGATTCACAAGATGGTAGGATATTTGGCTCTGATACCACTGAAATATGCCCCTTAGTTTTTTCCCAAATTTTTTATCACAAAAACTAGCACAACACTAGAGATTAGCATTAGCTCCCAAAAGATATCCAACTTGAAAGTAACCTTCACCAAGATCCTATTAAAGACGAGTTGATAGCTTATGGTGATGAGATCGTTAGTAGTAATCTAAACTGAAATACAAAACTGGAAATGAAATGTAGGCGGTGATCCGACCATGAGCAATCCACGCTACCACTTCTTAAGTGGGGGTAAGATAATTACAATGAAAAACAATTGATCTGCTATTAGCAAGCATCCACTATGCAGTGGGAATTCTCCACTTATTTAGTGGGTGAAATATGAGAGATGCAATTGTTAATTCCTCCACACTGGCAGTAAACCAACCAGGGGTTACAATGTTTGAATATAAACACAAAGTAAATGCAGAAATATAAAGGACCGGAATGGTACTATTGTTTACAGTTTTACAATGCAAAAATATTTGCAAATTACAAAGTGTTAATGTTGTATAATCAATACCCAATGATGAAAGATAATCTCTCACACCTCTAAGCTTCTCAAATACTGAATTACAAACCATAAACTGAACTATTATCAATTTGATATAAAAACAGTAAACTGTAATTCTCAAGACCAGCAACTAGACTATCACCAAAATGCATATTTCTCCGTGATTACAACTCCAAAACACTCCAAAACTAAGAATAACACTCCCAAAGACTAGGCAACCAGCAAACATTAAATTAACAATACAAAATAGCCACCATAAGACAAGCTCAAATCCCAATGCAAGTTGTTGAAGGATGGTACGGCCCCAGGAAGAGAGCGACCTCTCTTAAAAATTGGAGACTCAATGATAAAATCTGAAACTTCACCCAAAGGGTTGCCACTAGCATAGAAATGGATTAGCTAAATACACACAACAAAATAAAAAACTCTCAGAGCTGTAAGTGAAAATCAACTTCAGCTAAATAATAACCAGCAATACAAAAACTGAGAATATCATCAAAATCTCCAACGATGAAGCTCAATATGCACTTCTGAATGAAGCACACTCCCAATTGACCACCTAGGGAACCATAGTTTCAGGCCCGAAGAATGGTGTAAATGCTAAGCTCCCCCTTAGCTGGGTTTTGAAATCAGTCCAACAACATTTCGTTAAGTTAAACAATAGATGCCAAAGGCTGGAGCAAAGACTCTTTTAAATAGAATTCTCAGATGACCTTTCATCTTCCACCTTTTCCCTCCAAGAGGGGACACCCAAGCCTTTTGAAATACTCTTATTTCTCCTTCATTCTAGGCATTCAAGGCTCAAGGAATAATGTTTAACTTTTAAAATATTAAATTACCTCTCAATGAAGCGCCCACCTCAAAGGTCCCCTTTTAAAACATCATTACGTCATTAATCTAGGCCATGGGTCCCAAAATGAATTTAAAACATTAAATGACTAAATAATTCATTTTAGCAAAATGAACCCCAAAATGCTGAAAACCAAATATGCTCCAAAATGCCTCGCTCAAAATAGAAAGTACTCTGAATTGTTGAACTGATGCCAACCTGAGCACTACTAGAAATAGAGCTTGCTAAAAATAGTAAATTTTGGAAAGTTGCCCAATGCCTTTGCATGTCATATCATTGTGAAGCTCTCTGAAAACCTAGAAAGAATCCACAATCCAAATCTTGAAATTCCAACATACAGGCTAAAAATAACAAGTGTCAAGAAAGGTTGTCAGATGGAAATGCATTTTACACCATTCTGAAGCTCTTCAAAAACCCAGAAAACTCCACCAGACATGCATCAAAAACTCTTACTTGCAAAGCTTCAAAAATGCTTCTGAAACCTCTTATAAAATAGGAAACCATAATTTTACCTCTGATGAGCCTACGGGCTTCCGAAAATAGGCTACCAGTCACAAAAGAGTGTATGGCTAAAATGGGGACTTTACAAATATAAACTACAAAAATCTATAATTTACAATTCATTAGTTAAATTTTTTATGTTTTCTTTTTAAATCTGATTTTTTCCCGATTTTATAAAAAAATCTTATACTTTTGGTTTGCCAATTTATTCTGAAAATTATGGACTACATCTGGAACATGTAAATTATCCATTTTTTCCAAGTCATTCTTCCTTGGCTACTTATCATCACACAATCCTTGTTCCTCTTTATCGATCTTTGTAGCTTCAATAAAAATACAATTTGACAAGAATACTTCATAATCCTCCATTTGCTAAAGAAATAGGCCACAAAGAGAATTATTTCATCCTCCAAACATGATTGTAACTCCAAAACTATGTTGTTTGGTTCCATTCGACCTTAATTCTCTATCCATTTTTTTTCCAAAGTCTAAATTTTACGAATCCAAGGAGGCTACTTCCTCACTGACTGCTTTATTCTTCAAATTGATTATATTTTTAACCCTTGTTCTCAATGGAGGTTATATTCTTTTTCCAATTGTGATCAGCTTTGGTTACCACCAACCAAACCCAACCCAACAATGCATCATATACTTTCTTTTTCAATGAAATGGCCATAAAGTTAAAAAAATGTTTGGGTTCCAATAATTACCTTTCATCCCATTAAAAATCCAAATACCTTAACACCTTGTTGATTTGCACCCACCAGTTGAAAAGTTGGGAGCCAGAAGGTTGGCTTGCCCAAACTTCTCGAAGTGCCTTCCAAAAATACGTTCACACCAAACTCACCATTAACAATTGTATGGGTGAGATTCCTTCCAAGGATCTCCATATTCACCACCATTGGTTTCTTTGTTGTGTTAATTGTCAGTAACATTTTGTTGTACCCAAAACCAAAATTTTTGCTTCACTAAGGCATTTTGCTTAATTGAGTCTTAATCTTGTTAAAGTGATGTCAGAAGGTCGTTTTTGGGGTTTTTAAATATGGAGTTGGTGTCAGTGTCATGTCAGTCTGTTACCGAAGAGATTTGAGAAAAATGAAAATCCGAACGAAAAACATCAAAATTTTCTCTCTGGAGAAGGGAGCACATTCTGAAATAGGCGCCCTATCTTTTTGGGACTCAGATCCTGTTTTTAGGGTTTGTCACCTCCAGCAGACATTTGTCCGGCATCACGTCAGCTTCGCAGTGAGCTATCAAGCCTGTCAGACGGACCTGTTTCGAGCAAGTTGTGGAAGATACAGCGCAAAATGAGGCAAAAGCGAGAATTGGCTAACACTGGAGAAAAGCGCAGCTTTTCAGAAAGGCGCCCATCTTTTTGAGGTGCCAAACGTAAGTTTTTGGCTAAATGCCACCCAAGATGTTTATCTCACATTTGTTCGAGCTTCGCGACGCATCCGTCAGAGGGTGAATCTGAGTTGCTGAAGCACTTGAACTGGAAGTCAAACGTGGGGTCAAATCTTAGTCAAAACGTCAAAGGAAAAAGCAAAAGAGCACATTTTGAGAAAGGCGCCTAAGCTTTTCAGGCCTTTAATGCTTTCTTTCTGATGATATCAGATATTCAATGTGTCTGTGTTACATTCAGCTTTCCGTTGCCTGTCTCCGTCAGATCAGAAGATGTCTCAGCAGCTTGCAGTGGGAGTTTTTATATTATTTTTGTCGTTTCCGAAAATGGCTAAGTCTGGAGGAAAAAGAGCGACTTTTCAAAAAGGCGCCCTTGTTTTTCACCCTTCAGACGTTTTCTTGGGAAATGTACCTTTACAGTTGTTATGCAGAATGATGTCAGCTACGCAGTGAACCTGAGTTCCAGACCTGCAAGTTGATAAATCAGAAGTTATGAAGGATTTTGTTTTTCCCTTCGTTCGAAATACAGAAGTCAAAATTTGACTAAGTCTGAGAAAAAGCGCAGCTTTTGAAAAAGGCGCTTGGATTTTTGAGCCTTCAGATGTCAGTTTTATGATGTATAGTTTCAAGATATCTTTTGATCAGTTTTTACTTAGCTCTACGATGCACCTGTCAGCCAGTCAGTCGGAGAAGTCAGTCAACCAGTGTCAGAAGATGAACAGAGGTCCCGACAGAGGTTTTAGCTTAAATTTTCATAAAATTTGGCTAAGTCTGGAATTCGCTTAAGTGTTCAAAGTTGAATTTTCGAAAGAGAGCTGAATGGACGCCTTAACTGGAGATCAGACTGCAGTTAGACTAAACGTTTTCTGGGTTGTCATCTTCAGTTCATATATTGGCATGTTGAGTGATCTTTCAGTTCGCATGTCGAGTTAACTAGTTTGCATGTTCAGTTAACTGCTTTGCATGTTAAGTTAACTTGATTGCATGTCCACTTAACTGAAGATTATCAATGAATGTCAACTGGAGTTCACATGCATGGAAACTTTGGTTGCAATTGTGAAGTTTTTGTGAAGATGGCGCTTCATTGAGTGTCAACTGGAGTTCTAAAAGGGATGACTTGAATGATGAAGCATAATTTTGTGAAGTTGACGCATTCTATAAAGAATGACAACTTAAGTTTCGAAAGGGTTGCTATTTTTAGCATAATTATTGCATGAATATGGCGAATTCCTTATCTCATTCTTATTGTTAACTAAAGTTATCAAAAGGGCACGCCTTAGGTCAATTTGATGAATCCAAAGCAAGGTTGAAGATGGCGAACTTGATAAAGATTGCTAACTGAAGCTAAAGTCGCATGATTGAGTTGAACTGAAGATTTGAAAGGCAAACCCTAATGCGTCCACTTATTGAGCTTGTTCGAGTTTCAGTTAACTATAATAAGGACCAATGAGAAGCCAAGCGCCATTTTTAATGCATGCATTATTTAGTACGAATTTTCTATGGTGAAATTCTATATATTTCAAAGATGGCGTCCATTATTGCATCATCTTTTGCTCTGAAGCTTGTATTCTTTTTTAGCGACCAGCAAGCTTAAGGTGATTCAGGTGTCCATTTTCAGCGTTCTTCGAAGCTACGAGTTCAGATTGTTCAGAGGAAGTCAATTCTAGACTTTATTTCCACTTTGCATGCAGGTTTTATAAAGATTCAAAGAAGAGATTGGCTGATTTTTCAGAAGCAGGACAAGCAAAACTTTCTATCTTCTGTCTTATTTCTTCTATTTCTCACCTTAGGTACTTTCTTCGCATGTCAAAGAAATTCAGCGTGTTTTCAGAATTTGATCATCTGGGTTTGCATATTTCAGCGTTTGCAGCAAAACCCACTTCTTAGATTTTTTTGAGAAAATTGCCCCATAGTCTTCATTCTAAAGCTCTGTGCTTTTTTTCTGAGAATTTCTTTGCATGTGGGCCAAAATCACATCTTTTTGAAAATCTCATCATCTGGGTTTGTTCAGAATTCCGTTGTGCACAAAACCCATGTTCCAGATTTTCTCAAGAAAAATTGCCCTGAGAAGCTCTAAAAACTTGCAGTTCTCGACTGAAGAATCTTTGCATGTTAAGCTAAATGGCGTTTTTTCACAATTCTGACGTTGTGGGTTGTCTTAGAATCATTTTCCGAACAAAACCCATGTCTCAGAATTTTTGGTGAAGATTATCTTCCGACAGGGTATTTTTAGCCTTGTCCAGAGCATTTTAACTTTCCGAAGAAAGTTGTTAGAACATAGCCGTGTTCACAGTCAATGGGCAAGTTTTTCAGAAGGTAGTTCAACTAGACTGAATTCAAGACCAAATCGGTCTTAATTTAGGTTTTCATCAAAGCAACTAACAATGAAGCGTTAAGATGCAAAAGGAACAGAGATCACTTCATTTACAAAGCCGCCAAAGTCACTCAGATCCTGTGCCATTATCTTCGTGAAAATGGTATCTACGCTGATCTCAAGGTTGTACAAACTGAGTTTCAGAAGCATGTTTGTGATATCTCGATGCAGATTTTAGATCACATTTCAATAATTTCAGCCAGTTTCAGAAAGGCGACTCAAGATGTTAAAGATGGCATGCATACAGTCAAAGTAGGTGACCAAGAATTGAAGAGACAAATTATTGCTTTAGACAGTATCAAAGTGCCAGAAGACAGAGAGATCGATGAGTTCTTGGTTGAAGTGTTAGACCGAGTTGACATGGAGTGATCTGCCAGTTGGAACCTGCAGTTAATTTCAAGGGTTGAGTCCTGAGCAGCAGTTAACTCGACTTTCAGTCTTGAGTTTACTTGCTGACTTAACACATGCTTATCTCATCCTTGGAATTATCATCACAGGAGTTAGGGTTAGGGTTTCCAGTTAACTGAAGGTAGTGGCCAGTTAACTTTGCTTTAAATAAGGACGTGCATGCTTGCACATGGTCCATTTTAGGTTATTTGTACCCGGTTAACCGATGGTAGCTTTCCAGTTAAGTATAGTTTACTTCATTAGGGTTTAATAATTAATCTTGCATGCATTTGTAGATCAGAGTTAACACAAGGTGATTTTAGGTTCCCTACACCTTGATGTATATAAATAGCTTTTGCTCATTTGTAATTAACTTTGCTTGAGAGAGAAATATATGCTGCGCCTACCTTGCCCTCAATATTGCTCTTTTGGTATTTGTTCATGTGTCTTCGCTATTATGATTAAGTGTTATGCCACATAGGGTTTCATGCAATTGTAATGGTGGATTCTTTATGTCTTGTGAATCTTTTATCATTTCAATCAAGTGTTATGCCACATAGGGTTTCATGAGATTGTGATGATAAAATCGTTTTGTGAAGTCTTTACTACTTTTAATCAAGTGTTATGCCACATAGGGTTCCATAAGATTGGCGTGGTAAATTCCTCCCATAGTTAGATAAATCTGTTTGAACATCTTTATCATTAAGGTCAATTGTTATGCCACATAGGGTTTCGAGAGATTGAGATGATAAATCTGTTTTGTGTTAATTTACCATTGTGATCAATCGTTATGCCACATAGGGTTTCGAGAAATTACGGTGATAAATCTGTTTTGTGAATCTTTATCATTATAGTCAAAGGTTATGCCACATAGGGTTTCGTGAGGTTGATGATGATAAAGGTTGTTTTGTGAAGACTTTACTATTTCGATCAAGTGTTATGCCACACAGGGTTCCATAAGGTTGTCTTGGTAAATTCTTAAATCTGTTTTGTGCCCAATAAGCTTGTTTAGATTGAGATGATAGTTGCGCCACCTTGCCTTCAAGTAGAGAATCTAAACTCGTTTATCGTCCAATAGTCATCCCTGCTCCATTTCCTCATGCTCTGTTTTCTTGAGGAAATTGGATAGATTTAAAGTAGTTAGCTTAGTTGTAGTTAATGATTTACAAACCAAAAAATCCTTAGCTGCAACGTTCTTGGTTTTCTTAACCTTGTGCCTCTTCCAGCTGAGAACAAAAAGATAGGATTTAGATTACTTTTCTTTTCCATGCATTCCAGCACAACGAGGGAGCTTCCCCTCCTAATTTGAAGAGCACTCATTGCGTAGTGTACATAGCTGTCCGTACAAACCTGCACTCCAGAGGTGTTAGATTTGACGCCAACACATTGGATTGATCACTTGCTCACTTGATAATAGAGAATCAGTAATTGGATTTTCATTCTCGCCAAATTCCAAAGGGGTTGTAGCATGCAGTGTATCATTGTTCCCAAATACAATGGCATTTTGAAGTTCAAAAATAATTTATAATACATCCACTACTTTAACTAGTAGATTAGTTTGAAGTACTTGCCTTGTAATATTTGAAATGAATGGTGATTGATGCTTTTGCAAAGACGGTTTCCGTTGCACCAAAAGATCAACTTGTTAATGCCCTATACAACCACCAAAGTTAATGAATCTATAGGAGGCGGTAAAGCCATGTCACGACCCTAAGTGCTACACTGCACAACACAAGGAGATCAAGGGCACACACCTTGCAACAATCCCCCCCAACGCAAGTGAGGGGTTCGAACCCATGACCTAGTCTCTAATACCAATTGTTGCAAAGACGGTTGTCATTGAACTAAAAGATTGACCTATTAATGCCCGATACAACTGCCAGAGTTAATGAATCCATGGGAGGTGGTTAAGCCATGTCACGAACTTGAGTGTTGCGCTGCACAACTCAAGGAGACCAAGGGTGCACACCTTGCAACAAATGTTTACCATACTTGCATTTGCATTTGAGTGGTGTCGTTTGTTAGTTATAGTATTCTCCACTTCAACCCTTGCTTCACGAAGCCTTTCTTTTCTATGCATGGATCTAGGTACATAGCCTTCTTTGCTTGGGCGCAAGTAATGACCAATACTTCATTATGACTTATA
Organism: Sequoia sempervirens; assembly: GCA_007258455.2. Lineage (NCBI taxonomy): Eukaryota > Viridiplantae > Streptophyta > Pinopsida > Cupressales > Cupressaceae > Sequoia > Sequoia sempervirens. The sequence continues at coordinate 29,386 of VDFB02152784.1, forward strand.
TCAATCGTGTTGACACTAGTCTTTTGCTTCAAGAATTCGATGTTTTCATGGTCTCTAGGTCTACACCATTTGCACAATAGTTGCAATTTTTCTTACTTGTTATGGTAGTCTCTCATAAAGTGTCCCCAACATTGTATGATTGGACATCCTTTGGGATCATACCGATATTGATTTGTCTTCCTCTTTGATTTCAAAAACCACCTAGAGATGTGTTATGTGGCTCCAATGGAGTCAACTTCTCTCCATATGTAAAGAGTACTTGTGTACTTTTGGTCTTCAAATTGTATAGGCACTCTGTTATTGAGTGACCCATAACCTAGCAAATCTCACAAAACATTTTTCTGGGATAGGTACCTTTTTTCTTCCTCTCAGTTGTGTACTCAATACACCATAGTTCGTTAGCTTCTTTCTCGGCCTTCAATTCTTGTAATGTCCCTTACCTTGCCTTGCTCTTGTATTTGCTTGGTTTCCCTAGAATTCGATTATTGATTAGGTTTAGGGTTTCTTCTTTCCAAAAGGAATGTGTTTCTCTAATGAAATAATCCTAGATTGAAATCTGCATTCACCAATTTAATAACATTTCCACATACACATATATATGTTAGCAATAATATCTAGATATCCAAAATATATTCATAAATGTAAATCAATTAATGAAGACATAAGAGGAGTGCCATAGGTGGATCCGCCCTGAAGCCCTCATGTGAACTAAAGAGGTTGTCCATCACAATCCTTCTTGCCTAGGGGCTTAGTACCTGCATACTCCACTCATAGCAACACCTCAGAAGACACTCGTCCTATTAGGGGAGAGGAACCATAGGGTCCAAGTGGCCTAAGGCCTACCACCTTCTCTTGCCCAATCCCGTATCTTGGGCCTAAGGGGCAGAGACCTAGGTGGGACCCCCATCTTTCTATAACCCAATCCCTAGTCAAGGGCCTAAGGGGCTGCAAAGCCCAATCCCTTGTTAAGAGCCTAAGGGGCTGCAAAGCCCAATCCCTTGTCTAGGGCCTAAGGGGCTGAAAGTGGGGTTTTTAGGCAATCCAACTTCACCCATGTTTCGTCCATCCTAATAGGTTTACAAGCACATAGTAGACAATCTTTAAACAATCAGATATATTTGCATTCATCCAAGATTTATTTCATGCCTATAATCAAATATATTTTCATTTATCAATGGTTCTTTAAGTTCATCATTTCCTATGATAATTCTCATTATGATAAGATTAAAGGATGTCATTATATCAATAATCAAATTAACAATATCTAGTTCTTATATTCAAAATATGCGAAATATTATTGCTAAGTGAATACATCACCTAAACTGTTGTGTCTTCCCATGATTCTTAATTCCTTAGTCGCCTTCCTTCAATCTTACATTTGATTGATCATAAATATTAATCTATCCATTTTTATATTATGATCGTAATTACTTATAAGGCTCAATAATTGCTGCAAGCATCATTATTACAATGATTGTGTATAAATATATAATTATTTCTAATTAATTTTAATCTTCCAATAATCACTTACTCTATATATATATATATATATATATATATATATATATACTTACTTCCCCAAATATATTCTTGACAATAACACTTAATCAAATAAATCTCCCATAGTTTATTTCATTTCCAATCTGCTGCTTTATGCAGATTTCTAATTGATTCCTTTTTTATTTCTGATTCTTACATTCAATGTCTTTTTATATCTATGTTAAAGGATACATCTTTTCAAGAGTGATGTCCTTATGAAAAGACACAAACATTTATTTAAACCTTCATTATTATTTTTAAACCACTTTTATTTATTTATTTATTTTATTTTTTCAAACTGCTGTTTTTATAATTAATCCTTTTTTTTTTCATTAATAATCGCTGCATTACATCTTCAATATATGAATATTATTTCTTAATATTTATTCTTAAACTAGTGGTTTTATATGTATTATAATATTTATGACTATAATTATAATAATATTTTATTAATATTATTTTGTAATATTTTTTCTTGTGAAATCTCTATTATTATGATATTTATAATGTACTAATATTAATTGTCTCGTTTATTATAATAAATGTATTATAATTATAATATTCTTGATAATAATATTTAGATTGCCATTACATTTTTGATATTTATTTATCTAGTTATTTATATTTCACACTAAAATGTGTTTTGTGATTATGATTTATTTATTGATTTGCATTTTCATGTGTTACAATTTTGGGACATGACAGTCCACCCCGCCCAAGATTGCTTGCCCTCAAGCAATCATAATCTAAGATGTGTAATTTAAGGCGTTGCTCGTTGTGGTGAATGATGTTAGCTTTGGTAGGAGTTTGAAGTTCTAACCCACATGATGGTTATTGAAGTAAGTGTATTACTAATTTTCTTAAGTGCTACTATTTCTCCATAACTCTCAACCCCATGAGTTAGATTTTGTGAGTCAATATAAAAACTATTTGAATTAGACATTAAAGCAGATAACCAAGTAGCTCAATCAAGTAGGCAAGTAACTCAAGCAGGAAAACAAGTAGCTCAAGCAAGCAAACAAGTAGCTCAAGAAAGTAACCAGCTAAAGCACATAGGAAAGTAGCCCAAGTAATCAAGCAACTAGCTCAAGCACACTGGAAAATAGATCAAGCAGGAAAACAAGTAGCTCAAGCAAGCAAGCAACTAGATCAATCACATAGGCAAGTGGCTCAAGCAAGCAAGCAACCAGCTTAAGTAGACAAGTAGGTAGCTCAAGCATGCAAGCAACTAGCTCAAGTAGACAAGCAAATAGCTCAAGCACACAAGCAACTAGCTCAAGTAGACTAGCAACTAGCTCAAGCACACAAGCAACTAGGTCAAGTAAGTAAGCAACTAGCTCTAGTAGTCAAGCAAGTAGCTCAAGTATGCAAGAAAGTAGCTCAAGCAAGCAATCAGATAGCTCAAACACACAAAAAAGTAGCTCAAGCACATAGGCAAGTAGCTCAAGCATACGAGCAACCAGCTCAAGCAAGTAGGCAACTAGCTCAAGTAGGAAAGCAAGTACCTCAAGCATACAAGCAAGTAGCTCAAGCAAGCACAGGATGGCAGGAAAGATGCTCTGATACCACTGTAATGTCCCTTACCTTGCCTTGCTCTTGTATTTGCTTGGTTTCCCTAGAATTCGATTATTGATTAGGTTTAGGGTTTCTTCTTTCCAAAAGGAATGTGTTTCTCTAATGAAATAATCCTAGATTGAAATCTGCATTCACCAATTTAATAACATTTCCACATACACATATATATGTTAGCAATAATATCTAGATATCCAAAATATATTCATAAATGTAAATCAATTAATGAAGACATAAGAGGAGTGCCATAGGTGGATCCGCCCTGAAGCCCTCATGTGAACTAAAGAGGTTGTCCATCACAATCCTTCTTGCCTAGGGGCTTAGTACCTGCATACTCCACTCATAGCAACACCTCAGAAGACACTCGTCCTATTAGGGGAGAGGAACCATAGGGTCCAAGTGGCCTAAGGCCTACCACCTTCTCTTGCCCAATCCCGTATCTTGGGCCTAAGGGGCAGAGACCTAGGTGGGACCCCCATCTTTCTATAACCCAATCCCTAGTCAAGGGCCTAAGGGGCTGCAAAGCCCAATCCCTTGTTAAGAGCCTAAGGGGCTGCAAAGCCCAATCCCTTGTCTAGGGCCTAAGGGGCTGAAAGTGGGGTTTTTAGGCAATCCAACTTCACCCATGTTTCGTCCATCCTAATAGGTTTACAAGCACATAGTAGACAATCTTTAAACAATCAGATATATTTGCATTCATCCAAGATTTATTTCATGCCTATAATCAAATATATTTTCATTTACCAATGGTTCTTTAAGTTCATCATTTCCTATGATAATTCTCATTATGATAAGATTAAAGGATGTCATTATATCAATAATCAAATTAACAATATCTAGTTCTTATATTCAAAATATGCTAAATATTATTGCTAAGTGAATACATCACCTGAACTGTTGTGTCTTCCCATGATTCTTAATTCCTTAGTCGCCTTCCTTCAATCTTACATTTGATTGATCATAAATATTAATCTATCCATTTTTATATTATGATCGTAATTACTTATAAGGCTCAATAATTGCTGCAAGCATCATTATTACAATGATCGTGTATAAATATATAATTATTTCTAATTAATTTTAATCTTCCAATAATCACTTACTATATATATATATATATCACTTACTATATCTATATATATATATAAAACTTACTTCCCCAAATATATTCTTGACAATAACACTTAATCAAATAAATCTCCCATAGTTTATTTCATTTCCAATCTGCTGCTTTATGCAGATTTCTAATTGATTCCTTTTTTATTTCTGATTCTTACATTCAATGTCTTTTTATATCTATGTTAAAGGATACATCTTTTCAAGAGTGATGTCCTTATGAAAAGACACAAACATTTATTTAAACCTTCATTATTATTTTTAAACCACTTTTATTTATTTATTTATTTTATTTTTTCAAACTGCTGTTTTTATAATTAATCCTTTTTTTTTTCACTAATAATCGCTGCATTACATCTTCAATATATAAATATTATTTCTTAATATTTATTCTTAAACTAGTGGTTTTATATGTATTATAATATTTATGACTATAATTATAATAATATTTTATTAATATTATTTTGTAATATTTTTTCTTGTGAAATCTCTATTATTATGATATTTATAATGTACTAATATTAATTGTCTCGTTTATTATAATAAATGTATTATAATTATAATATTCTTGATAATAATATTTAGATTGCCATTACATTTTTGATATTTATTTATCTAGTTATTTATATTTCACACTAAAATGTGTTTTGTGATTATGATTTATTTATTGATTTGCATTTTCATGTGTTACAATTTTGGGACATGACAATTCTTTCATCATTCAAAGCATGTCCCTTTGGAGCAATTGTACTATTTCTAATTCATTGTCACTGTTTTCATTTGGTCTTCCATCTTCCTCTATTTTTCTTTTACCATTCAAGGACATTTTATGTTCATTTTATATGTCCATTGCTTAATTGTAAGCTCCTAAATAGAAAGAGGGTGGTACTACTGATGTAGACAAGATCGGGGGGGTCTTATCAAACTACCCAATCTTGTGTTGGTTGGAAATTTTGTATTCTAGTGAAAGTATACAAAATGGTGATTTCAACCACAGCACGTGAGTTTGAACTCTCCTAATTAAGGGAAGGCTCCCCCTTTAACTAAATAAAACTAAATGGATGAGACAACAATCGTTCCTCTTATTTCAGGAAAGATTATATTCTCTTCTCTTCAAAGAAAAGAAACAGTATATGTTGATAAAACTTAATACAGTAGCTATGCAGTGGAATAAAGAAAGAGGAGATAAAGTTTCCTGAAAGCGCAAAGACTTCCGTTATTTCCTTCGGGACAGGAAAATAATTCAATAAGCACAAAGTCTTAAAGAATGAAATCCTATCAACCCTTTTTAGAATGATTACTTTATGGAAATATACAACATAAAACAGCGCAAAGTCTGTAACTATAAAGTATCTATTAACTATTCTAGATGAGAATTAATACTAGCACAAAGACTTGCAATTGTTCTCAATTTCTAATATTAACTATGAATTCAATTCTCACATTTACAGCACAAAGACTGCAGATATTTAAATCGAATCTCTCTTCAGCAATATTCAACAATTTTCAAGTATTCACAAAATAATGCTCCAAGATGACATAAGAACATGAAGGATGCAAAACGAGAATTCAGCTCAAAGTCTGAAATTCCAACTTCTTGATATTACTTGAAAATTCACAATATTCAACTATAAAGCTCAAAGACTTTGAGTATAAAATTCTGCAGAGTTTTCTTGCTTGCTAAAAAGATATCTATTACAATAGACCCCTCAAGTATTTATAGGAGGAAGGTCTGGAGAAAAAGGTGGGAGGATCTCAACAAACTTGAGAAAATCTCTCAACCAATAACTAATTGCAATTGACTTATTCAAAATTACAATTCAAATTGTGATTTGTCTTGTAAGATTTTACATGTAATTACATTTGCGAAAACTGCAAGGAAAGAACACTTGCAATTGCAAAATTTGTTTTTACATATATTTTGTCAAAAGTAAAAATACATAAAATAACCTAAAATTTTAATTTGCTTCATTCCTATCTTTGAAAGATAAGAATTTGCTGATGATGGTCTACAATTCATTCGGATTTGGACCCAATGTGTTCTTGGCTACTGCAACTGTCTTCAAGATTACATCAAAGTATCTGATTGTTGCCAGTCTATGCTCTTCATAAGTAGTTTGCATTTTCTCAAGGATTGTTTGATGATTAACAAGCTTGTGAATCGAATCCATAGAAAACTGCTCTGATTCTATTTGTTGACGAAGATTGGCTGCCATTTCTGTAGTAACTGAATCAGCTGCAAGTAATTCATCTTCTTGATTCAAAACTGTACAAGAGATCTTTTCAAAACTTGAAAGAATATCCTGCTGAACTTCATCATTCATTTCTAAAGTGGCCTAGATATCTTTAATAAGATCTTGAATGACCAATGACTTGTTTGTCATAAGTTCTTCAAATTCTATGTACTTTTCTCTGTTTGGCAAAATCGAGTTGCTACATAGAATTTGTAACTTGACTTGATCTATCTCATGCCAGATTTTTAAATCCTTTTCAAGCGATTCCAAACTTTGCTTGAAGGCTTCCAAAGTCTGATTTAGCTTTATCTTTGCTATTCTGACATTTTTGAGAACTTGCAACGTCTTTTCAATCATTAGAATACTTTGTTCAATCAACTGGGTTATCCATGAATCAATTGCTTTGGCCTTTTGTGCAATTCTTTCTAATTGCCTAACTGATTCATTAGGAGCTGCAAATAGAGAATCAACTGCTTCGGATGATCTGGTAATTCTTTGAGCTTTTCTTTTTTGGCTAAGTGTTGGTGCCTAGTCCAAGGAAAAGTTCGAATATTTGCCTAAGTATAGAGGCTAAAAGATGAAAAGTGAAGATTTTGGGCTAGGAATCATGATGTCCTCAAGAGGCTAAGTGCCAAGTTTGGAAGGACACGTGCTAAAGAAGATTAGGATATGGCAAGGAATAAAATGAAATGTGCCTAGCACAAAGGTAGAAAAAAAATTAAATTGGCCTAAGTATGGTGAAAATGTTGAGAAATTGACGACTTTGGCCAAAGAAAAATGCAAAAGGCAAGGAGAAAGGAAGGATCGCCTTTGGCCAGAAGGAAGAAGAATTTATAAAGTGTCAAAGAAACTCGCCCGATGAAGACATCCAGACAAAGGTTTTGCCTAGAAAAATTCGACTGAGCAAGGAAATATTTGACTTTGGCAGAAGAAAATTTGGCTCGGTGCTATTAAAATTTCGCCTCGGCAAAGAAAAATAATAATCTGGCAATGAAATTTTCGACGGAATGGCTTGAATTTTGGTTTGGCTAGACGAAATTGAGGATAAAATTGGAAAATACACTCTTAGCCAAGAAAAACGAAGAGAAAATCGAAATAGCCATGGGTCCAAAACGAACGGGTTGGAATAAATTAAAATATTTTTAATATTTTATTTTCAACTACTTGGAAATTTAAAATGCCTTGGACAAAATCAAATTTGCCAGACGAGAATTGGAAGGAAATAAAGTAGGCCAGGCAGAGATAAAATCCGACAGGCAAAATTAAATTTGCCATGAACTTAATTAAATATTTAAAATGTTTTCTTTTAAAAATTCAAAAAATCAAAGATAAACATTAAGTGAAAAATCGAATTTTTGAAGATCATTGGGATTTGCCCGGATAAACTCGAGACTGACTCTTGTCGAAAAATAAAAGGAAACTTGCCTGTTTAATCAAATGAAAACAAATCGAGATCGAGAGAGAAAATGGAAATTGCTAAAATAAATCAATCCTTCAGCATTATAATGAGTTTCAGCAACTCATTTTTTCACACACAGCTGAAGAGAAATTTAATCTTTCTCAAAATTATCAGGCAATTGGTTGATCAATAGGCAAAGTTGAATTGTCCGGAGAGAGAAGCAGTGTTATGCTGAAGAATTTTCACGGGAAAAAGAAAAGATTTATCGAAAGCTGAAGTTCTTCTTGAAGAGGGGCGCACTTCTTCTAAAAAAAAATAGATTTTTAAATCTGATTTGCATCCAATACTTTTTCATTGAGGTTTGATGTTTCGTCAAGTTGATTTGCTATCTTTTTCTGTCCTTTCATCTTGACGAAGTTCTGGCGAAATTTTCAACTTCATCCAATTTACTTTCAGCTTGCTTTTTCGCAACAATTTAATTATTTAACCAGCTGAAAGTAAATTTTTGAATCCAAGGCACGAGAGTTAATTGTTTGAAAAGGTCTTTGTATTAATGTTAATTTTATGACTGCAGGTTGACGACCATGACAGGCAAACCATCAAAGAAGCTGAAAATGAAGTTTGCCAGTAACGGTGCTCAACGAGAGACCAAAGTCATTTCAAAATGGAAGAATGTTGTGGACACCGACCTCGGACACGTCGACTTTGATGAATTTAAGAAAAGAGTGTATGGGCAAAAGGGACTTCCCACGCCGATAGCCAAACGGATAGTCAGAAACGGGATATTTTAGGCAGTTGGATTCCCACCAGCAATCGATTGTGCAGAACTGATGGTGGAGTGTGCTCTCCACTATGACGCTCAGAAGAGATAGATCATCGCACCTGATGGAAGAGTCTTAGCACACTTGGGCGAAGTTGCAATTCAGGAAACCTTCGGCATCCCAGAACATTCACAGACGGTCTATAAGACCAAGGAAGAGGCCAAAAGATTATATGACAGTCAACCAGATTTGTGCGCCACAACAATCAACAAGGTGTGGATGGACAAGCCTAAGCCTTCAATCAAGAAGTTGCCCAAGAGACCTCGCCGAACAGACTTCAAGGAAGATTTTGGAGATATCGTGCTGATGCTGAATAGAATAGCTGGTAATCCACAAGGCACCTTTTTCGAGAGCTGGATGTACTATTTCATAGATGAGATCACCTCTAGCGTCAAAATGTTCAACTGGTCACAGATGATAAGTGACAACCTCCATGAGCAACTGATCAACCTCGAAGAGACTAAGTCTTTTCATATGAGTTCATATGTGGTATACCTGTTGGCCAGATCATACAAGTATCCAGGATTGATTTGCAAGGGCAAAATTGGCAACGGGGAGAACGAGCTCAGGCCTTACGACTGCTATCCACAGCTCCAATTGAAGGAGAAGACACACTTCAGGAGGGTGCATGATGCCTTCCTAATGCATATTACCAGAAAGCTTCAAGGAGGAGTGCATTAGAGGCTGAGCCATGAAGCGAAAAGTTTAATCAATAAGTATGGGTCTTGGTTCATCCAGTTCCCGAAATTCACATATGTCAGGATCTAGGGATTTACTGGAAATCCCTATAAATTGCCCATCTATCCGACAAATCGGATGATATTGCTCGAGGTCTTAAGACAGTTGGAGGAGTACCAGAATATTCAGAGGCCAAGCAAGAAGGCATCTGTCACATTCCCATTTTTCATTGGGAACATGTTGGAGTATTGTCCATCAGCACAGGCAGCTGAGAGTGCAAGGTTGGAGATCCAGTGGTATCCCTTTACAGCCTACAAGTCCAGGGTCAACTTCGACCCACATCATAATATCCAGACAGTAGAAGGAAGAAAGTATAAGCACAGAATGGAACTGGAAGATTTCTGGGCAAATGCTACCGATGAATATGAAGTTAGATGGAAAATGTGGTCCAGAATGTCACTAGACTTCATAGGACAATCGAGTTCTGCCGAGTGCCTAATCAGTTACAAGATGATGGAAACCACATCCAGCCACGCTTCGAGGAAAGCCGACCTCTTCCTCCAGTGAAATGGTCAGAACCTGAGCACGCAGACTTGGCAACCTTAATGAGACCTGTGACTAAGTACTCTCAGTGGTGGGTTGATTATCATGCCCAAGAATTAAGACAAAGAGGAATCACGCTCACATATGATCTGCTGAGCAAGTCAGAGTCATATTCTTCTAATGCCGGTGCATCCCATCAGGACATGGTCGGGATCAGAGAGAAAAGGAAAGAAATATTGCCAAGTGTTGAGCCTGCTTCCAAGAGGCATAAGGTAGAACCTTCTCGGTCAGCAGCATCTAGGAATATTGACGAGCTAGTGGCTACTATAGACGAGTCCTTGGTAGAGATGCTTGAACCTCCTACAGTGCAGGAGGAAAATATTGAACCTATTCAGCTAGATGATGAAGAGCCTCTGTCACCTACGTGCACGAAAATCTTAGGTTCGGACAATGAGATAGAAGCTCGGGACAATGACTTCGAGGAGGGAATGATTTCCGCTCTCAAGGGAGTTGTGGATGTTCCGCATGAAGAAGAGATTCAGGTCGAGGATGGGATTGAACAGCCGACCATTCCAGAGTGGCTGTTGGAGAGAATGAAGATCCAGGTACCTGCAGAAGTTCAAGAAGAGGAGGATGATACTGCCGATTTCTTGGCGAGATTGGAGCAAGTCGCACTCAAGAAGCCTGCCAAGAAATTCTCCACCATCCAGAGGAACGAGACAGGCAACCGTTCCGTGCACATTGCAGTACCTACGGTGGACAAGCCACAGGACGAGATCACTCCTCAGGAGTATGCTATAACCACTATTGACCTTGGCCCGACCTCAAAAGGTCAAGAAGTAGAGGAGTTAGATAATTCCGTCTCAACCATCAAAGCGAGACTGGAGAAAGAAGTGGCAAAGAAGTAGTATAAGAAGGAGGTCGAACGTCTTAAGGAATATATCCAGCACTTGACCCAGCCACTTGATCAGGGTAGTGCGATTGTTCCTCCTCTCCTCAATTCATCACAGGAGGTGACCAAGGATGTCGAGTACAAAATGGTGACAGCCAAGGAAGCTCAGGATTGGATGGCAAGTGAGGGCGCAGAAGCTACTTTGTTCATGGAGAAGTTGGCGCTTGCTTATGGGAAAACATCATGCTTTCTTTCCAGACTTATGGATATGGCAGAAACATGGGAAGGACTTCCGGACATTCAGGAGAGGCTTATTCCATGCCTCAGGCTATTGAAGAACACTCCAAGAGAGGAGTTGGTCAGCAGGAAGGTGATTGCTGCAGGAGCAACATATGATTTCAATCATTGGTTTTCGTCAGTAACTATACATAGAGAAGTTTTGGAGAAGGCACAGGTGGATGGACTTAGAATCTAGGAGCAGGTAAAGGACATCCGAGAGAAGATTCACATGACAGCTGCAAAAATGTTTGAGCAAGAGATCGTCCGAGAAGAGGATATGTAGCTGGAGGAGCTGAAGCGAAGGGTTCAAAAAGTTTTCTTTTCGACTACTGGACCACTTCTAAAGAAGGATTTTGCGAAGGTGGCAGGTCTTTTGGCCATCCGGAATGACTTTAGGAAGCAGGAAGCAGAATGGGCGAATACCTTTGCCAAATGTACAGAGAACTTGGATGAGCTTGAATTCTGGATCAGCATGCTGCCACCTGTCACGATGGAGGAGGTCATTGCAGTAGTGTCCAGATTCGTAGAACGTGATGCTTCTTGGAAGGATAAGGACGCCTCTCCTAGAATATAGCTTTAACTACCTCTCTACTGATAGTTTACTGATAGATGACTCTTGTTATTTTTGGAAACCCTAATTAGGGTTTGGTTGTAATAATCTTGGCCGTTAATCTTGTTTTAATCTCGGCCCTTCATTTCATTTTTGAAACTCTATATAAACCTATGCTCTCTCACTTTCATTTTGTGTGGAGACAGCATATGAGATTGTTGCACTGAGACTATTTCGAATAATAAAAGCTCTTGAGCATGATTTGCCTTGAATAACTTCTTATTATCAAATAGTAAGCGAGGTTGCATATCTTCTTCCGCCATAGATAAAAGTTAAAGTTAGATTAGGTAGAATTTGTTTTGAAAGTTGGTTAATTGAATGAAACATTGATCATATTGATTCAATGGTGAAGTGTAGCTCATACTTTCTTTGAATGGATGATTTGCATTCGATGCGTAAAGTTAGCCTGAGTTCTTAATTGTGGAAACTTAACTTCAGCCTCATTCGAGGTTTGAAAATTATTCTCACAACCCTTGAAGATTGCACCCATTTTGCGTATGTTGTCCTGCAGGAGGCGAAACAAAGTGTGGTTTATTTCCTTCACCGAGTCTTTATTGTCTCTCGAGTTCTTAGGCATAGACTAGATTCTCTGAACCCCTATTCTTTTTGCCATTTTTTTGAGATCCATGGAAAGTCCTAATTGAGAGCCTTTAACGATAAATTTCCTAAGTCCTGAACTTGTGAAGATTTTCTTATGTAAGTCCCCTTGTTTATTACCAGCAAATCACAATGGCCATTGAGCTTATCCACATGTTGAGACCCGACTAAAGAAACCTTGGAATCGCCATATGATCTTCTCACAATCTTAGCATACGCGGTGATTTTTCAAGAGAGGATAGAGTGTCTTTGGACATTTTATTCTGAAGTGTTCGGTGGATGATAAAACGTACACCAACAGTATCATAACTTCATCCACACATTAGAGCTTACTGGGAAATTTGAGGATATTACACTATAAGTGTATGGAGCTTTGTTGAATGAAGAGGAGAGGCTTAAAAAGTTCACAGGTGAGTCTAGTAAGAGTTTTCAAGCATTTATGGTTAGAGGCAAATATAAGAACTTCAATCAAAATAAATCATATCAAAATCAAGGGAATCAACACATAAATAATCAAAGGCAATGGAATCAACCAAGGGATAATCAATAGAGGAATAGTTTCCAAAAGGCACAAAATGAATGGAGAAACAACAAAGATCATTCTAAAAGAGAAAAAGCTATCAAATGTTATAATTGTGGAGAAGAAGGGCATAAAAGTGATCAATGTTCTAGGAAATCATATGCAGGAGGTCAAAGAAAATTTCATCAAAGAAGGCGATCAAAGTTTGCTCAAGAAGATGGTGATCATAATATAATGATAGCCTCTTTGGCTACTCAAGGAAACTCAAATAACACATGGTATATTAATTCAGGAGCTAGCCAACATATGACTTACGATAAAAACTTCTTTAATTCTTTAGAAGAATCAAAAGGTGCAAGGATATTTCTTGGGGATGATAGTACACATGCAATTGAAGGAATAGGTTCAATTCAATGAAAGGTCATGATGGTAAGAAGTTGGAAGTAACAAATGTGAATCTTGTACCTAAGTGAACAAAAAATCTTCTCTCAGTGAGTCAAATAACTCAACATGATTATAAGGTGGAGTTTTATTTAGAGTGTCTAATCAAGAACATTAATGATGGATTCAAAATTGTGGCTATAGGAGTTGAGAGTGATGGCATCTACAAATTTTTAGCATCTGTTGATAAGAAAGCCTACATTACTACAAGTTCCTCCATAAGTGAGTTGTGGCATCAAATATTTGGTCACTTAAACTATTAAAGTTTGTCTATGCTTTCAAAGATGAATATGGTTGATGGACTACCTTGGATAAAGGTAAACACAAATGTGTGTACAGGATGCATGTTTGGAAAACAATATAGGGACAAGTTTGAAAGGTCCACCTGGAGGGCAAGTAAATCTCTTGAGCTTGTCCATAGTGATTTATGTGGGCCAATGAATCCCCCATCAAAGGGAGGAGCTAGGTATATCTTAACATTCATTGATGATTTTTCAAGGAAAGTTTGGGTCTACTTCCTTAAGCAAAAAGATGAAATGTTTAGCAAATTTGAAATGTTCAAAGCATTTGTAGAAAATCAAAGTGGGAATAAGATCAAGAGAATAAGAACAAATAATGGTGGAGAATATGTCAACAATAGGTTGAAATCCTTTTGTGAATATCATGGGATCAAGAGAGGAATGACTAATAGATATACTCCGTAGCAAAATGGTGTTGCTGAAAGGAAGAATAGGACCTTAGTGGAAATGGCACGGGGCATGCAACAATCCAAGGGTCTTCCTTTATTTCTTTGGGCTGAGGCTCTCAATATTGCATCTCATGTCTTGAATAGATCTCCTACAACATGCTTGGAGAAAATCACTCCTGAAGAAGCATGGAGTGGAAAAAAACCAGATGTTAAGTATTTTAGAGTATTTGGCTGTGAAGCATTTGCTCACATAACATATGAGATTAGAGAAAATAAATTTGATAAAAAGAGTGTTAAGTGCATCTTTGTGGGCTATGATGATCAAAGAAAAGGATACAGGTTGTATGATCTAGTGTGGAGGATGTGTTCACAAGTAGGGATGTAAAATTTAATGAAGGGTTTGAGGATATGATGCAATCCTCTCCTATTCCACAAGTGGAAATAGATAATGGTGAATCCTTTGAAACCAATGAAATTTCCAAGAAAACTTCTAGTGCAGTTGAAGAATGTAGTCCTCCTCCAAAGACAAAGAGTCTTCAAGAAATTTATCAAAAGACTCAACAAATTAATTATGCTCTAATGACCACCATAATGAAAACCAATGATCCCCAAACATATGATGAGGCTAAAGGAAAACATGAATGGGAACAAACTATGCAGAATGAATATGACTCTTTGATCAAGAATAAAACATGGGAATTAGTAGACTTGCCTAAGGGCAAGAATGTGGTCAACAATAAGTGGGTATAAGACTAAGTTCAAGTCGTATGGGAGTATTGAAAAACACAAGGCAAGACTAGTGGCCAAAGGGTATTCACAGAAAGAAGGAATTGACTACACAAAAACTTTTGCTCCAGTAGCGAAGATTAGTACTATCAGAACTATTATAGCATTAGAAGCACATTGCAAGTGGCCTTTACACCAAATGGATGTTAAGAATGCATTTTTGAATGGTGAAATTGATGAAGAAATCTATATGACCCAACCACAGGGATTTGAAAGTCCAGGTTAGGAACACTTAGTTTGCAAGTTAAGTTAGTCACTTTATGGTTTGAAACAAGCTCCAAGGGCATGGTATGCTAAGATTGATGAATATTTCCAAACTCAAGGATTTCATAATAGTCCTCATGATCCAAACTTGTATGTGAAGGAATTTGATGATGGTGGCACAATCATCATTGTACTATATGTTGATGATCTTATTATCATAGGACATAACATGAATCAAATCAGTGACATCAAGATAAAATTGCAAGATACATTTGAGATGATAGATCTTGGTTTTCTACACAATTTTCTTGGCATTCAAGTATGGCAGAAAGATGATGGAATTTACCTCTCAAACCAAGTATGCTTTAGATTTTTTGAGAAAGTTTAGGATGGAAGATTGCAAAGGTGTATCTACTCCAGTTGCCCCAGGATTGAAGTTGACTAAGGATATGGATGGTGAGGATGTTGATCCTACCTTATGCAAGCAATTGGTTGGTAGTCTTGTGTACTTGACTCACATTCGACCAAATATTTCTTTTGCAGTAGGTTTGGTTTCACGATTTTTGAGTTCTCCTAAGGCTCCACATTGGATGGAAGCAAAAAGAATATTGAGATATGTACAAGGGACTTTGAATATGGGTGTTTATTCCTCTTCTCATGGAGATCTACAACTTGTTGGGTATTCTGATTCAAATTGGGCAAGTTGTGCAAATGATCGCAAGTCAACTACAGGTTATGTTCTCTCTTTGGGTTATGGTCCCATTTCATAGTGTAGTAAGAAGCAATCTACTATTGCTTTATCAACTACGGAAGCTGAATATACTACAGAAAATGAGGCAGCCAAAGAAATAACTTGGTCGCGGCTATTCTTTCAGTACTCAAACAACATCAAACAGGGCCTTCTTACTTCATTGTGACAATCAAAGTGCCATTATGTTGTTCAAGAATCCAATGTTTCATGCTCGAACAAAACATATAGAAGTCTATCACCATTATATCAAGCATCTCATCCAACAAGAGGTGAATCATCTTAGGTATTGTAAATCAGAAGATCAAATAGCCGATCTATTTACCAAGGCTTTATGTGAGCCTAAGTTTTTATATCTTAGAATTCTTTTAGGCTTGCGAGAAGCCATATGAATATTTGATGGTTGTCATTCAAGGGGGATCATTGTGAATGTCTACCATCATATTAGTGAATAATTGTAGATGGGTACCTAACAAGGCTTTAGACTAGGACCCATATATTCTCGATTATGGGGGGATATTTAAAGAAATTAGTATAATTAATTTATGAGGGGATGTTAGAATAAATTAATTATGGCTCATGTTTTCCACAAGCCAGTCGACACATCCATCTGGAGCCGACTTCAGTTGTCCAAGCCACCTTATTCAACTATCCACAATAAATAAACTAGCCAACTAAAATCTACAGTATTATGTGCATTTAATGTATATTTTCCTATAAATCTAATGGATTAGCCTGTGTTTCTGCAACACTCAGTTTTAAGCCAATTTGGTCTGTTCTGTTTCTTCCTTCTGTGTTTGTGTTTCTTTGATTCTTTTCAAAATCATCTAATTTTCCATTCTAGAGCCAATTATTCTTCAGCCTCATTTTGGAATTTAACTAAGGAATTTGGCATTGTTATTACCGTCTTAACATCCATTCTTATTCATGTCTAGCAGAGTGCTCTTTAGTTGTTCATAACTTTTTATGTTCTCTGTATCAACATTATCATTCCTTGGCATACATGATTTTATCTTTATCTATAAATTGAAGACAAAACTTCAAATAAATCTATAAGGGACATTACATCCTTTGACTGGATAAAGTTAGGACATGATTATCAAGTTCTATGGCTAAGAGCTTATTTAGGTTGTGTACAATCATAATGATCTAAGAGTTTATGGCTCATATCAGTCTCCAACTTTTCAGATGTCCCCATTGATATAAGATATCCAAGAGGAAGGGAAACCCAAAGTTTAAAAGGTCAGTAATGCTGAAGATGACAGCGTGACTTTGTTTAAGGAATTCAGCTTTCAACTTTTCCACCTCCTAGGCCTTGTTTCCATGGAATTTGAAAATGGCACACATGATCATATGGTACGTGAAGAAGCAACAATTAGCGGATCAAGGTTCAAGAATGACGGGGATATGATTAGGTAAAGTAAGTACAGGGATTTATGATGGCAAATAAAAACATTCCATAACAAGATTTATGTTAAGTTTAAATTTAACTGGAATGCATCATCAAACTTTTGACACTTGGGCTCATAAGCCATGTCCAAGTGGTTTCTATTCTACCAAATTTGCTTTGGACTTGCAGTGGAAATCAAAGCATAACAACCTTGCCACTAAGACCATGGTTAACCGGAGTTTAGCTTTAGTCTGTTGGTATAACTCTGTTTTATTTTTTGTCAATATGAGTATACACAGCTTTTTGGGATGCTTATAATACTGTTTTTAACTTTTTGGCCAGTTTTAGAAGACATTGCTGGTGGGTCAGAATATATATTTTATGGACTGCTTTTCTCCTTGAGGGCTGGTGAGCAAGAATATAATCAATCAATTTATGTAGAAAGTTTACAATCTGGACGATACCAAAATGTTATGAGAGCAATAACTATTAGGGTTGCAGCCTGCAGAGATGGGAAGTGTGAATGGTATAAGTGAATGGATCCATAGTAGCTTTGGAAATTGCATGTAAGAAGTTGATACCTATGTTATTCACATTAAGGAGTTTACTCTTCAAGTTCATGTCATAGATCTCCACGAGAAGGTAAAACAAACTTTGATGCAAGAAAATGCTCACCACACTCCCTCATCTATAGTAGCTTTGATTTCTACTAATTAACAGGTACAGTTCGACACAAAACAGATTACATTGACTTTACATTTTCAACTGTCCATTTATAATCCAGATTATATTCTCAACTAACCATATATACATTGAACATGTTTTGAACTATACATATATACATTAAATATGGTTCTAGGAAAATTCACCGTCAGCAATTCACCATCACGGAAAATTCACTGCCAACAATTCACCGCGCTGAAAATTAATCATATTTCGAAAACTTCGATTTTATTAAAAATATTAATATGGTTAATTTTTCTGCTACGATGAATCGCTAGCGGTGAATTTTACTTGGTGGTGA
>VDFB02152785.1:0-28190 GCA_007258455.2 Sequoia sempervirens
GGTGCTTAGACACAAGAGTGATTATGTGTCATAAAAATTCCTCTATTTGTGGCATCATTCTTCCTCTGCTATGTGTATTGATTTTTGACAAATTGGGGACAATGCAAAGTGTTAGGGGCATTTAGGCTTCCCTTCCATGTTGACCCAATTTCTTATTTTTACTTTATTTTCTCGTGCATTCTTCATATGGTCTGATATAGTAGGGGGTTGATGACAATCCATCTATATACTATTACTATACTTATATATATTTATGAGCATCTCTGACCCTGAAATATTAGATCACCCATGTGCCCTTTGTCTATGATGTTATTATCTCTTTTTGAAATTATTGGTTATCTTTCTCTCTTCTTTGCTTGAGTTGTGATGTTGTGGTGCTCATGTGTTGTCCCTCATGTGCATGACATCATTACCATAGTGACATCTCGCTATGTCCCATGGGCCACAACATAATTTTTTCATTCTTTCTTTTCTCTCCTTAAGATGCCACATGCCTTGTGTTTAGCATGCACCACCCTAAGGGGGGGGGGCTATTATGTCAACTTTGATTTTTAGAAAATGCATTCATTGCCAATGAATCTTTTCTTGAAAATCTTTGCAAACTTTTTCAAAAATCACATTCTCAACAAGAACCCCTAGCGGAATGTGTTTCCTTTGTCATGGGTTCGTAAAGGAAGAACTTGAAAACTTTCCTCCAAGGAGGGAGCAACTTTTCCTACGGGAGAAGCCTTGACCTTCCTCTTGCGAGGGGGAATTTTCTTCCTTTCAAATTACTTGATGAAGTGAACACCTTTCGAAAGGATTACTTGATGTTTGAATCAATTTGTGAAAAGTATTCTTGCACATTCAAACAACGTGTCCCTTGAGTGGACCCCTTCTTCTTTTGAAGGGTTCCCAAGGGACCCCTTTGAAAGTTTTTGAATTTTTTGAATGTTTGTGTGACTGTCTTCTTGTTTGCCTGCATGGCTACTTTTTGTTTTCTAGCATTTTTTATCTATGGATTAAAATGTTGCTTTGTAGGTGCACCTAATGAACCTACTTTCAAGTCTGACTCTATGGAGTCCCCTTTCATTGGGATTCCTTCATGAGAGAGTACTTGGGGGAATTCCTTCTTTGCAGATCTGAGGGCCTATGAAGCACTTGCATCCTGTAGGATTTTTCCATCATTGGTCTATGGGCCTTCAGTGTACTTTGTGCAACTTCGTAGTTCTAAAAAGCTATGGAGTCCTCTATTTGAATCTCCTTAGGAGAGAGTACCTGTGGAGTCCTTTGCTTGCCTTATGCTTTCGAGTTCGGTAGATTATGGTTTGCTTCCTCGATGGTTCAGGTATACATTTCTAACTCTTTGATCTACTTTACCGAACACTCATTGATACTCGTGCTCGCTAAAGTGGGGGAAAATGTATAGGAGTGAATTTTCACCCCCTGTATAAATTTCCCTTTTGCATACCCTCACCTTAGAAAATCAAACCCGAAGGTGAAATTCCACATCGCCCACCCACCTTCCATCCACTTGGCGCATGTTGTGTGTGTTGATGGGGGAATTTTTATCAGGAATGTGAGCATTGTGCATGGACGTCTACGCGACACACGACCATCCTTGACAGATTCCCACCTTAGGAGTCCATAAGGATGTTACACTCCTCATTGAGGATGAATTGTAATGCCTTTGTGTGACCAACCGAGCCAAAATGGCTTCTTCTCTCCCACTTTGGTCTTCAAAGGCATCCATTTCACAATCACTTCATCCTCTACACACTCATTCATTCATTCTTCCAAGATCTTCTAGCAATCCACACATTCTCTCAAACATTTTTCATAACTCTATTGAGCATTGTAGCAAGCAAACTTGTTATTCCATCAATTCCATCCTTGTACGTGTGGTGCTACCATAGAAGCTGTGAGTTTGGAGTCTTGTAAGACCTCCCTTCATTACTGTTGTGGCTGTGTCGACTTTTCTAAGCTCATTTCTTGCATTCTCCCTTCATTGGCCTTGAGAGCCTTTGGGTTGAGGTGGTATCACTTCATTTTCCTTTTGTGGTTTGATAGAGTAGCATAGCATCTTTTTTAGTGTTTAGTACTTTCTTTTCTTCTTTCCTTTATCATACTTTCTACTTTGTGGCTTTCCTGGTTGTCCATGGAGGTGGAAACAACAAAGCGGGGGTTTGACCGAGGCAAATGCTTATACAACCCAACATTTTCCCCTCTTGCTTGTGTGTAGGTGAACGTATGTGTGGAGCTTGTTGGTGAACTAGAGCTTTAGTAAGTTGATCTTTGCCACCCTTGTGTTTATCTACTTTCTTTATCATTTACATAGTTACTTTTCCTACTTTATCATCCTATTTGTTTCGTTAAAATTAGTTAGCTAGGCAGTTGGTAGGATTTTTGGTGTTTTATACTGTACTTTACATTTTATGTCTGTACGAATTCTAGCATGCCAGAGAGATGCTAGCATGCCATGTTGTCGTCCCAGACCTGCGCTACCATCCTCAGACAGAGAGCTATCTGAGGTGTGTTTGAACTCTAGAAAACTGGCTTGTCTAGCCCCATTTATACTTTTGGATTTGTATAGTGACAAAAGCATTTGAGAGTGCTCTTCATTCTCAATTCTTTTCCTAAACATCCAATAGCTTGAGGTAAGTTAGGGAAACCCTTCACTCTCAACTCTCCGTGACTTGGAGCCTTGGTGTGGTTGGTCCCCCTCTCTTACACATAATAATTGGCTTGATCATACATCACTTATACACAAAGTGACTAGCTCATACACACATCACAAGTACTATAGTGACTAACACATACACACATCATAGGTACAATAGTGGTTATCTCATATGAATATCATAAGTACAATAGTGACTAGCTGATATGCAAATTGCATATATAGTGTGAGTGATCCACATAATACATCACATGTTCAAGAAAAATTGACACAATAAAAGTAGATGTAACCTACTACATGCATCATCCCACTACTTGGTTTACTAACACACAAGCCCATAAGTAGATCTCATCTAGAAAACGAATGTTGTTGCATCCCATACTACACTGTCAATCCCATCCTTTTCCCAATCCACTACCATCTATGATGACAATCAAGTATTCCATGCTACTTGATGTCATCACTAGCAAGGGAACTAGTACAATAATATGCACAAAACATGAGGCCATTTACATAAGTACTTAGTGAGTGACTAACACATTCCACAACGAGCGATTATCAACCACCCTTTTAGTGAATCCCAAATAGAAAATGAATATTGATGCATCACACACTAGGTCGTGGGTCCCATCCTTTTCCCTAATCTTTTGCACTAGTCGTGATGATGAAAAGCATCCCATACTACTTGTGATCATCACTAGATAAGGAGTAAGTATAAAAAATGTATCACATAAGACCATTAATAAGATTCCCACAACCCATTGAACCATTGACTTGGTGGATTCTAACATCTATCACCCCTATTCCATTGGTGACAAATTTTTCCACCCAAGGAGAAGCCTTTGACATATACCACCTAGTGACCTTATTTATATTGTCAACTAACCCCTTCACAATATGGGTAACACTTGGCATTGATCACCTCCGTGCTATAGGTGACTGCCTACTAACCCTCTTGATAAAACACTTAGCTTTATTTTTTGTTACCTTTATAGTAGGGTAACAACCAACTTAAGCACTCTAGTATCAAATCTTCGATAGCTCCTAGCAATCCTTCACCTTTGTGATATAGGTGAATGTCAACTAGTCCATAAGATACAACAACTCTAGGAATTTTTCATTAGCATGGTCCAATGACAACTTGTTAATTGCTCTAGTATCAAACTTGATTTTAACCTATGGGGGTCTTGTAGCCACACACAAATAATCTACACATCATAGGGGGTCTCAAGTATTGGTCAAGTGGACCTGGATATGTATATCACAATCAAGTGATTTAGGAGACTATAAATAGAGTCCTATAAGTTTGGAATTGAATTTCACAAACACATAAGGATCACATTGAACTAACATGAAATGAACTCTAATCTATACGTACACATACATAAATATTGACTATAAAGTACTCAAATCCACTCACTTAATTCAAATTGCTATCCAAAATGCACTATTCAAAAACAAATTCTTTATTAGAAAGATGCAAAGAAAAATATCCAAACTTACTCAATAATACTTATAGTTTTTTCCTACAAATGGCATAGGTAATGTTATGGAATTCCATCCCAAGCTCAACCCAAAATTAGGCACATCTCGATCATTTGTATCCCATAAGAAAATCAATTGTTTCCCCCATTAGATCTTATTAGCCAAATTTTACATTATTATTAGATACAAGTTACCAAGTTCCCTTAACTAATCCATGGCCATTCAACACAAGTTTTACCCTCAAATTGAATCCTACTAAAGAGGGAAGGTCAAAATTTTTTTAGGACTAACTCTAACCTTGGAGTTATCCCCTATAATCCCTCTCCCTACGAATTTGGGGTCATAGGGTCATCCTTCATGTAAGGATTGCCTACATTCCCACTTCCAAATGAGATCAAAATCTCTTGTAGTTTTGCTTACAACATCTCTCAAAGGATATATGCACAATCTGCCATAACCAAGGTTTCATTAATGATTCCCTTTAATTAATAACGCTTAACAATAGATAAGAAAACATAACCAAGGTCACAATTGAGCAACTTGTACTATAACACTTCCTTTTAAGGATATCAATGTCTCAAATCAAACTCCACCCATTATTAATCATATTTTAGCTTGAACATCATAAATCTCTTATAGGTTTATCTCATCGACACATGGGCTAGGATTATTAATCAATAAGAAAGTACCTTGGTTCACACAAACCCATTAGGTTAAATGAAGAGTTAGAATAGCTCCTTACAATTGTAATCATATTTCCCAGGGGTATGAGATGCTAAATTATTGATGCCAACATAAATTATAGTTAACTTATCATACTATAATGACACTAATAAGGCCTCAAATTTAGTTATAAATATATATTAAGCTCCATAGACATTGTAAGACTTCCAATTGAGGGCCAAGTATCACTTACCTTTATCTAATTTCTAGCATACAATAGTAATCAAGGATATATTAGTCTTAAGCACATATGCCCAGTTTATCATTCTTAATTGACCCACAAATGGTACCATTTAGTTTGGAGTTCAAACAATAATAAATAATCATACTCATACTCTGAAGATGAAATGAAAACCATCCTATATCAACTTAAGTAATTGATTATTAATAACAAACATATCCCAAATAGATGTTAGACATATGCTTTAATAATATATTAACAAGAAATTACTAACATTGCACGAGCACTCTTTTGGTATTTATTTTAATTTGAACTACGTTGCAAGATAAGCCAACTTTCAAGATAATATTTTTCGATAGAATAATTCAACAAAAGCACCATATTTAGATTGAAAGATACCATCCATCTAGACTAAGATTGTCCAAAAAATGGATGTATAAAGCATTAAATAACATTATGACAACTATGTGACATTATATCCTATCTTTTCCAACTAAATTGTACCAGATGTATGTTTTCACACAAATACATGTCTAGCTCTCCATTTATTTGCTAAAGCAATAATAATAAAAATGACCAATTTTACGATATCTCTTTAGGAAGGAAAGGACCCAATAGAATTTAAAAATATTACATTACTTGGCAGCCTTTAATATATGAGCAAGCCTCATAAAATTTACATTGCATCCAATCCCAATACATCGACTCAACAAAATAGTTGTTATTATAAGACATTGAGCACTTTCCTACCATGACTAAATGCTACCTTGAAGACCCAAATGTACCAACAAAATTGATAAATAATGAACCTTTATTATAGAACCACCCCCTACCCAACCCTAGAAACATTCAAGCATATGACCCATGTTTATAAATCATAAGAGCTAAGGTTCAAGAACCAAAGGTTATGGTATAAACACTATGGAGTGCATTCAATTATAACCCATGTTTATGAATCTTAAAATTTGGGGTTTAAAGCTTACCCCACTTAATGCTAAAGAGGTAAATTTATTGTATAAATATTATGGGATAAATTTCAATGTGACCCTATTAGAATTGGGCTTTGAGCTTTCCTTAAACACTCAATTAAAGCTTATAGGATTTTGATAAGCTCGCTTTAACTTTATCGATGAAAAAAAAGATGGGTGTGATCTCAGGCCTCGTACCAATCTAATGTAAGGTTAAGGGATCAATTCCTAAGAAATTTATACCAATAATCCCCCATGAACAAAATACCCCAAACACTTGAATCACTTAATCAATGACATTAGTACTTTGATCAAAATCAGTTTAAAAAAATAGAGAAGTGAAATAAATTCATTTACCTTAGCAATGTAGTCCATTTCTACAAATTTGAAGGAAATTCCAAGGCAATGCAAGAGAATAGAAACTAAAGAAAAAATATGGAAGAATGCATCCAACTCAACGTTACCATCATTATTCTCATCACTCCCTTAAATAGTAATGATGCCAACTCCTTAAATGCTTCAATGACCCATCTTAGGGTTCTCATCTCCTCCTCCTTGACCTTCGCTTCAATGAAGCATGTGAAAATCCAATATTGGGGTGTAACATTAGACATCCCTTGTTACTACAATGACACGTTGCCCTCACAACTCCATTACCAAGACCTTACATTTTTTAGATCAAACACCTTGTAGTGCATTGTAAAATACATAGCCACCAATTTTTTGATAAAATGCTTTGTTTCACAAAATATCTTCAAAGAAGAAACATGATCATTGCGGCCAGTAGAATACAATTTTTTGTCACAAATACTTCATCATTTTACAATCCCATTTTGAAAAGCATAATTTAGAGCTTCTCCTAGAGTTGGATTTGTATCATAAATATTGGTTGTGTCGAAATTCCTATACCTCAATCTTTAGAGTTTGTAGTGTAGAAAAATGTATCCCTTTACATTTTCACACTTGTTTGGGACCTCCTAGTTAAAATGGACTTAATAGTGCCTTAGTTTAGTGTTGAGAAATGTATCTCTTTACATTCACATTTGTTTGGGCCCTCTTAATTAAATTGAGCTTAATTATGCCTTAATAAGCCCTATTATTCATTTACAATCCTAATAAATTACATTTTTTGAAGGGAAAACCTGAAAATAATTAATGCCAACACATAACACTTTACCTTGAGCAATGTGTGTTCTAAGAATAGGGACCTGAGTCCCTAGGCCTTTGAACCTAAATTTAAAATATGTTTTTGGTTGTATTTTAAGGTCCCCAAATCCATATTTTAATGTCAGCTTGTGATATTTGAATTTCAAGAAATTAAGGTTACATACCTATAAATACAAGGTTATTTCACTAAGTTTCACCTAGAATCTTCATGTGACTTCACAAGAGCTAAAGTTGATGATCAAGAGCATTCAAGAATAGATATATCAGAGATTTATTGCAGCACTCAAGATCTATTCATCATGCCAAAGTATTCTTGCATCATGCATGTTTTTGGAGCTAACATTGTGATGTAGGTTTCAAGATTCAAGTTCAAGCATTCAAGCATTATTCAAGCATCAAGATCCACAGCCATTGAAGCCATTTCATTTAAGTTGTAGACTTTCCAAGATCTACATTCAAAGATTCATCCAAGGGTTTGCTGACTGGTAAAATAGCTTTTTTCATTCGTCATTCCCTCTTTCATGCTTTATTTCAATTCAAGGTTTGATTACCAAAATGGGGTTTGACCAAGGAAAACCCCCATTCACCAAAAATAAACAATTTTTCCCTCTTGTGTGTGTGTTGCAGATTTAGGTTGAAGAAGGATTGAAGACCTCTTGAAGTGCAAGATTGGAAAAGTTGTCATCAAATCACATAATCTATCCTACATATCTGATTTCTGACTTTTCGACACTGAAACTTGGGTAAATTAGAAGCTACAAATCAGCATTAGAGGCTCCTGAAAGATTTCTGAAAACCTTGACAAAAGACCCCTTTTCCCATGGGTGAATGAGTTCTAGTTTGTGTTCAGAAAATGAATTTTGGTGACTGGTAAAAACCTTTATGCTCTTCTCAGATCTGCAATTAGTTTTGTGTTTCTGCTAATATTGAGTTTCATATTGCTATTTCAAGTTTGATAATTTGGTCGATTGTTATTTTTAGATTTCCCCCCAAAAGTGTTGTTTGGCCTTGACCCCTGTCCTCAAAGCATAAGGAAATACGAATATTCTCACATTGAGTTGATTCACCTAAGGGTTGTTAGTCAATTCTTTGCGAGGATCTCATTTCCTAATGAAATAAAGGAAAATAGGCCTCTCACCCCACACATCTCAATCACATCATTTTACCACATTCACCCTATTTTTTGTTGTTTCAGAGTTGTAGAAATATCTTGTATCATTTGAAGTATATTATGAGATGAAGTAGCAGTATCAAATCTATTCACTGTATTTCCATTCCTAAATTGGGTTGTGAAACTCTCCCTATAATCTCCATACTCTATCTACCTTGATACCATTTTTTTCTAATAAAGACCTATTTCTCCAAATGGGGATATTTTAAAGAGTCTAAGCATGGGTTGTCATGGGGAAAGTTACAAGACCAATTTAACCTTTACAAGTGTACCTATTGAAAAATGAGAAATAGATCAAACCAAATTTTCCTCTTGATGTGGGTAGGGAGGATGTTGACAAAGGTTGTGGAGTTTGGATTATGCTTGCCAATTATATTTTCTTGAAAGTTTCTAAAACTTTTTCAATAAATCCACTTTGTGCATTTCCTACCCATATTTTTTGTCCAACTTGCATACATGAGTAGTAAATAAGGGAGGGATGCCATTCTGTAGGTTGAGCAACATTAATGGATGTCCATACCTTCAATGGTTCTTGCACATACCATCCCTCTTTTGTTCATTTCCTCTCAAGCATCCATACTTCACAATTAATTTGTCTCCTTTGACCCCTTCTATTTATGGTCTTTGACCACAAGGATGTGATAGAAGTGTGAGATTACATTTTAACCCAAATTTTTAAGGGTGAGAAAATAAACAAACAAAATCTAACAAACAAAAATAAAAAGGTCTAAAATAGTCTTCAAGAGGATACATTAATAGTTTTCATATTTTTTGTTTGACCAATGAAATATGCTACATTCAATTGATTAGTAAAAAAGTATAATAATAATAATAATAAATTAGTAAAATTAGACTACACCAATAGATTCCTTGTGATTTTCTAATATTTTTTTAAAAACATAATTAAAATTTGAGTTTGTATGCAAATTTTTTTATTAAGGTAAAATGAGAAGGGCTTGTACCCATTACAAAACAACCATAAATACCTAGAAAAAGGAGCTCACAAGAAGTGAGACAACCAACAAACTAAAACCCCAACAAAGACTAGCTATGCTTTTGACCGAAGCATAGAACCTCATAGAAATGAGAAAAAAAGGTCTTGACCCTAAACAACAGACATGTCTAACAAGTATCGAGGAAAGGAGGAGATATATGAGTGACCTTTATGCCTTCTATGAACTATTGTCCAAGCGATACTATCATTCGGGATCCCACCTCGAGGGGGAGCAAGAGACACCCCCATGGGAAGACCAACAAAACCCAAGGGGGAAAAAGAGAACAACAATATGGAAAGCAAGCACCATCCACAAAAGAAACCAAGGGTAGAGTGGGAACAACTGCAATAGAAGGAGAAGCACCCAAAGGAGGAGGAACACCAGCAAGGACCACGGGACCAACCAAGTCTGAGCCAGGAGTAGGATGCTCAATAGAAGCCTGGGAAGGGACATCCACATAAGAGACAACCAGAACAATTAGGAGATCGTTGTTAGCATCCTTCCACCAAGTAGCTGAACCAGAATGATGTTGAAGGGAACAAGACGAAGCTAAGTGACCAATAGCAAAGCAACAATGACACCTAGATGGAAGCCCCTCATAATCTAATGGTTGAGACTAGGGTCGATTCCCAACCAGCAGAACCACTTCCTTGTGAAGATGCAAAGAGACATTGATATCCATCATAATACGAGAAAAGGTCGAATGCCCCATAAAAGAAGTGGATTCATTAGCCTTCCAAAATTGACTATTACCAATGGCCTCAAAACAATTCTCTTCCAAAAAATGGAGGGGGAGATTCAAGAGCCTTACACACACTAGACACACATTGAGTGGTTCGATAAGCGGATTAAAGGAAGAAGTCCAAGGTTTGAGCGAGAGAGTGCTCCCCCCAATCCCACATGCAACCAAACACCAAGAAATGATCCTCAATAAAAGAAAAGGTAACAACAAAGAAACCCTTAGCATAGGGGAAGAGATCAATCTTCCCATCCACTAAGGTCCTCCAAGATTCCAAAACCTATTTGTGCAGGTCGGGAAGAGAGGCCAACAATTGGAAAATTGACATACCAAACCCTACCTCTTGTAAGAACCATCATTCTCAGAAGCATCGTCCCCACAAATCGCCATTGAGGCTGGTTTGGAACAGAGGAGGGGGAACTCTTGAGGAGGGCGAACAAGAGTAGATCTAGCTGCCAGAGAGTAGTTGTGAGAAATAGCAAGCACAACAGACTCAAAAGGGGGGTAAAAGCTTCATTCAAACCCTTCACAAGTGGAGAGGGCAGGCCTTGAGAACCACACATGAGACTAAGGGAAAAATCACACTCTCTAGCCAACAAAGAGTGAGGAATAGGAGATCGAGGGGAGGAAGGCACAAGAGGGGTGCACCCGGGAGTTGTGAAGTGCCCAATGAAAGCAACAATGGGAGCCATATTTTTTAGAAGTTATGACTATTTAAAAATTATATAAACAAAGCAATAATTAAGAAATTTTACTTGATTTTGGAGGTTGAATTTGGAATTTAATGGTTTGATTCACAAAGAAGAGCACCAACCCAAATTTCTAATGTCTGTAAAAAATTAAAAATTTGATTAGCAGATTGAAAATTATAATTATTTTTGTGAAATAACTCTATTAATTTTTTTTGAAAGGCAAGGGGGGGTCTCTAACCCCTTGGGTAGTGGCTCCTAGTTTCCCATGTGACCAAGGGCTAGATGGGGGAGCTAGGCGCTAGAATTTCCCCCCCACATGACTAATTGCTGCAAATCCTTATGAACAAGGGTTGCTAAAACCAGTCTTCATGGTTCGCCATATGAGTACTAGGAGCTCAATTGAAAAGAAACTACCTTAAATTACATGGCACTTACCATGTATATATTGCATTGCATGTGCAACATTATATATAATTCTTTATGATTGTCTTATTTTTTATTTTTTGGTTTTAAAATGTTGTGTGGTATATATAGCATTGTGCATCTCACATGCTATTTATACAACATAATATATGCTTAATGTAAATATTACCCAAAAAATGTATATCTTGTAAGGCAGAGGTGATGTAGGGTTGAAGTATATATTGTGACATACATAGTGAATATATGTTGTGGGAGATATATGCACAAAATATATGTTGGGAAATTTGATGTGTATACTTCCCAAGGTATTTGTATATACCAATCCAAGCCTCTATTTTTATATACCATGTTGGTACTCCAAAATTTTATGCCCCCTTTTGTGTCTTAGCTATATTTTCCCAAATTTATAACCGATCTAAAATTTTAGTCATGGGTGATTTTGTGTCAAAATTTATTAGCACCAATGAGTAGAACATGAAAACAAAAGCCGAATTTTCTTTTGAATTTTTTTAATATTTACTAAGGATTGAAATTTATGCCCATGCAGATTTTTCCCTTCCATCTGATTCATTCTCTTTTTCCTAAAATGTCCCATATTGTTAGATTTTCCCTAAAAATGTAGTTCCATTTTTTTCAACAAAGGTCTCAAGTGTTAGAAAATTGACTGAGTGTTGGCTTTGCAGAAACCCATCATCGACTTTTCCCATTTGTTCAGTTCACTTGGGATTTCCTACTTTGCAAAACAAAGGTCTACCTATCTGGTTTGCCTCCATGTGAACCAACTTGTTTCCACTTGCTGACCGACCACCTACTTGCATACCATTTTCTTGCAAGCACATAAAATAAGAAAATCAGGTAAGATTTTGCAGGCGAATGAAGCCCATCTTCCCACATTCGCTTTGATTACATCAATTCCTCTTTTGCAAGCCTTTTCATGTGCACTTATCTATTTCACTTACATTCTCTCGCATGTTCCCTTTTGCAAACACTTCCCATCCATATGAAGCTCCATTTCCAATGCCTTTTATTTTAGTTCAGATGCCTTTGCCCGTAAACCTGTTCCACCCTATTCACTCACATCCATATCTTGATGACATCATGTTGACATCATCCTACCTTGCTTACATCATCACGATGCCACTTTTTACAAAGTTCCCCAACTCATTTCCTCATTCTTTTGATGTCACGTTAGCATCACCCTTACTGACATCACTTGCGAGAGTTTCTCCTTGAAACGAATTTATGATTCACTTGATGGATGCACTTGGTTGTCTCGCATGCACTTTGAGGATGATTTTCCATAGAGACCCAATGGACCCTTCTAGTCCACATGAAGATGTTGAGGACCAATATGGCTAAGGAGATAGTTTGCAAGCAATTTGATGTGAACCGAATGTGTTTCCAAAAGGTTCAGGTTCACTAATATTTGTAGTTTCCTCAAAAACTCAATAGGGGTGTACTTCTCGCCAATGTTATATTGAACCCGATTTCTCGCACAAGGTATTTTGTGGAGATTTTCTATTTAACCAGAGCATCCAAATCACTGCAAAAGTTTCGTATTGATTCAAATGACCCTCGAAAGCCCACAATACTCTATTTTAGGTTGTAGATATCTTTTGAGGTGCTCAAGTGTCTATTTTTTCATGATTTTAGTTTGCAACTATGTCTTTGATTATTTTTGATGGATTCAACATGTTTTTAATGCATCTCCCACCAACTAAGAATTTATGACGTGATTTTGTGATAATGTTTTGACACCTAAATTGTTTACTTTGCTTATTTCTAACTCAACTACCATCATTAATGGCTCAACCACTATTGTAGCTACTAGATTTGATTTGTGGTGCCTTGTAAAACATTTTAAATGTTTTTTGGTAAGAATTCAAAGAAAATTTGGTGCTCATACTTCATTAATTATTTGCAAAGACCTTTCTCTATAGCATATCATTTCAAGGACATAATTTCAACAAATTTTGTGGGCGTTTTCTCTAGTTTCTTGCACTCAAACCCATGAATCATCAATGCAAAGGTATGGGGGTCAGGGAATTTTATTTCACACCTTTTATCTATTAGATCCAATTTATAAAGGATATATGCCATTTGTTCACTGGATAAGGTTGTGGCTAGGGTTTTCCATTTGGGATGACCCTCTGACATTCTATTGATGATATGGCCATGGGTATATCTGCTTGGCGTTTATTTTGAAAGAGATGGAGGATAAAAAATTTATAGAGAGGAGAAGTTGTAGGGTCAATAGAATAAATATATTCACAAGAAACCATAGGTTTTAATTTCTACGTCTGAGTATAGACATTTGGACAATGTAAAGATATGGGTTTGATCAAAACTTTGAAATAATACTTGTAACTTTTGTAGATTGATTGGTTAATGGAATAATCAATCTTCATTGTCTCCACATGTGTGTAATGTATTTTGGATATGTATTAGTCAACCAAAGGATTGTAAAATCATTGGAAAGCTTTTGTACGGTATCTTTTAGTATAATAAAAGAGATATATCTACATGCTTTTGGATTGTTAAGTAGACCCTCTTATTATTTTGCAACTATTTGTTGTTTTCTTTAATGTATGTGCAAATCCCAACTCGATTATGCATTCTAGAAAAATTAGTCTTTTGTGATGTATTAATGAATGCATCACCTCAGTTTCATTTATCTCAATTTTTGTTTAAACATAGAGAATTTATTGCCTAATTAGATAAAGGCATCAATTTGTAGTTAAAATTCTCTCGTAACATCCTCAACACACTTAAAATTAAAAAATAAAATCGTTTCCATTAGTGTGTATGTTCTATTGCTATGTTTGAATGTTTGTAACAATTAAAAGGGGTTATCATAAAAAACTCATTTATTGACAAGTATATGGTAGATTATATGTTAATTAGGTGTTAATCCTTACATATCCATATCCAAACTAGCACATATGTATATTGTGACAATAGTATTAGGATACATTGTGTTGTGGGTATAGTGTGATGTAAGGGAGTATTTAAGTCTTTTAATCACCATCCAACACCTCAGAGAAACCTTCCTTAGTCTTGTAGAGCCAAAAGTGGAGGTCTTGCCCACCTCAACCATTGGTCCTTAGTTGCCAACCTGAAGATAGGTTTGTGGTAATCTTCTTAAGTTTGAAACCCCTGACACTTGAGGGTTTATCATACCTTAGGGATTTTGGATTTATAGCTTAGATCACCAACAAATTGGTGCACTTTTTAGGGAATAATATAAATCAATGATAAATTTGAAGGCCCATGTTACTCAGTGATCATAGTGCAACTAGGAAAGTATTGTTCTTTGGTTTGAAATCAAAAGTTTGTTGATTTTTATTATTTTTTCCTATAAGGAGAGGCAACTCTGTCAAGGAAGATCCAAAATTTTATGTTATAAGAAATAATGGAAAAATATTAGTGCTCCAAAGGTCAAGAAATGCCTAAAGCTAGTACTACTAATGCAAGAAGGTGACAAGAACAATGGAAAGCTAAAAATCCAAGTAAGCCTCCTTTATAAAATCTAAGAAATGCTTGAAAAGTAGGTACTTTAGTTGGAAGATCTACTTCTAGAAATTATGATCAATATACATCAGATGATTCAACTGATAATCTAGTTAGGACTACTAGTCGAACTCTAGAACTCTCAAATATGATTATACTAGGTATGGAAAAGAAACAAATCCTAGTGCAAAAAATATAAATGTGAGTTCATATCAAATTCTACCTCAAAGAAATCATGTACTACCACCTTTAAGAAATCAAAGGGATGGCAAACATGATACTCCTCATACTTTTGAGCATGAGGTGGAAACCCCATTTCAAGATGTTGAATCAAATGTTTAGTTAGAAACTAAGGATAGAGAGAGGGAATTAGATCAACACATTGATCTCATTGATCATCTCAAAGAAAGATAATGAGAAATAGAGGCACAATTTACAATAGACCTAATTAGCTCAACAAACTTTATTGTTGAATCGACAACAAAATATTTCCCAACTGACCCTACAAAATGTTGCTCCAAAAAAAAAGTTGTTCAACCTCAAAATGTGGCACTAGCTATTCCAATTCAACAAGTGTCAAGTATCCAACAAGTACCTATTTTTCATTAAAACAAATAGCCTAATCCCCCACAACAAAATGTAATACAAAATGTTGGGGTCAACCCCAAAAGATAGGCTCAAAGATTTACACTAATGAGACTGCCATTAGGATTAGAAAGATACAAGTAGTTGGAATTTTGTGACATCCATAATTATCCTAATCCAATTCCAAATGAGATTAGAGGGAAGGTGCCAAAATTATAAGGAAACAATGCTATCATTGGTGAGGATTGTTGGGATATGGTGTTGTACACCATTGCATAAAATGATTTATTATAATGTTGTAATTAAATAATCATTTAGTTGTGATGCACCTAGGTGGTGTGGTAACACTAGGTAATCATTTGGAGGACCACTTGATGTATTGTAACATTGTATTATTATTTAATGTGTGAGAGACATGTGACAATACTTTAATATTTGGGAAATATTAAGTGAAAACTTAGTACCCAATATTAAATAAGGGGTTAGTGGTTTTGTATTCACATGGTTTTATGGTACATGGTTTTTATTTTACCACTACTTTTATTTGTGTGAGCTTGTATCTATAAAAGCAAGAACATGTTTAGTGGTTAAGGTTGGCTAAGTGGTTTGGTTGTCATTATTGAGTCTTTTTGAGGAGTGTATATGTGAAGCATGTCATGGGATATGTGGATTCATGCTTGGACATATGAGGATGCATTGAGAAGCTTGATGCTTCAAAGGTATTCATTGTAACTCTTGTATTGCTTTATTGCTGATTAATATGATAGAGTATGGATGGTTTTGGAGGCTGGGTTTTTCCCTCTCGAGGGTTTTTCCAAGGTATATCTTGTGTCATCTTTGGTGGGTATGTTGTCTATTCTCTTGCATATGGAATCTGAGTACTTATTTACATAAATATCTATTTTGGGTTATGTGGAAATTGTCATATAATGGCTGCAAGTTTCCTTACAAGTGGTATGAGAGCTATGGTTGTGGTTGTATAACCCTAGGTTGAGAAAATATTGTTTGAGTTTGAATCTATGCTTTGCATGAGAGAATGAAAGACATGGCAAGATATGAGGGTTTTGTAGGTTGTTATTGCAAATCTAAGGGTTTTGGGTTTGTTGTTATGATGGGTTGTTTGCAAATTTGGGGTGTGAGAAATATTGGGTCAAAAGGGTTTTTTGGTTGTGCATTCAAATGAGAATTTTGTGGTGGAGATTTTGTAAATGACCTCCTAGGACAAAATGGACCTCATGGTTGGATTCAGGTTGGCCAAGAGGTGAAGATTGATATAAAATTTGACATATTTCTGTTATTGCAAAAAAATGCTAATTTTTTTTAGTCGACCCCCAATTTTCTGGTTGTAAGGTCATCAAATTTGGTCTTTAGAAAATAATATTAATTTTTTTTAATCCCATCAAACTTAAAAAATTTACCCTGCAAAATTTAAAATTAAAAAAAATATATATTAGTCTGCAAAATTTTTTAAAAGGGAAAATTAAAAATAAAAAACCACTTGTGGGGGTCCGCAGACCCCCATGGTGTGCGGCCTCTGTCACATGGTCCAACAAGCCGGTACAGACCTGTCAGTCTGATCGACTTTGTCGACCGTGGCTAGGCCCACTGATTATAATATCACTGGTATGAAAATTTTAAATTTAAATTAAACTTGTTTTTCAAATATTAATTCGTCATTTGAAAAATATTATGTTGGATTTCAAAGCACCATTAAACCATATTATAAAATCTGGTCGGGTCGATGATATGGGAGGGGGCTTTTTTTTTTATTTGGAAATTAAATGAAATTTAAATATTTGTTGAATTCTGCCACCCATGGCGGCGGTGCCATTGGCAGACCGCCGGCTAGCCGCATGTCCACCACCAGAGCAGCACCTTATTTTTCCCCTATAGCCAAATTGGAGCAATTTTATTCGAGGAGGTACAAATTTTTCCCATTATGTTTGTTTTTCGACTTCTTATAGTTGTCAAAAATCTCTTTTCGTGCTCTTCGCTGTGGAGTTGGTTTGGTCTTTTGATTTTGTTGTTTTGACATGTTTTGGAGGCCTGAAACACCAATGTTCTTGGTTACACTATTTTGAGCACAATTTTTGCATATGGAGTCAGATTTTCGATTTCCAAGAGACATTGGAGAGAATTTGTAATGTACTACATAGTGGTTCAGATTGTTTATCAGTTTGAGGAGTAGGATGAGTTTGGTACTTGTTTGATCACTTGTAGGAGCCTAAGATTTAGGGTGTTATTGTGTGAGCATTCAGATGAGTCAAGAGGTGAAACCTTGAGGGAGTACATGTTTTTATATGATATTTATAATGGTATAGTTGATTATCAGTTTGGTGCTTCTTGCTACAAGTTTACATGTTTTTTTCAGAGTTGGACTTTGATGGTGACAGGTACACAAGTTGTCTTCAATTTTGAGGACATGGTTGGACATGGTTTGAGACTTGGAGTTTCATATGGGTGATAGTTGAGTGCAAGTACAACATTGGCTATGGTTATGGTGTCATGGATATGCAGGTACATTTGATGGATTGGCACGACATGATCATGTATGTGGTTGTTTGGTGGTGATATGGTTTGATGTTAGTAGATTGTTCATATCCTCTTGATATTTTTTTTGTTCCTTGACAATGATTACTCATTTGTGGACATGTTGGAAAATCAAATATGAGGTTGATTTGGTGTTTG
Source organism: Sequoia sempervirens (assembly GCA_007258455.2). Lineage (NCBI taxonomy): Eukaryota > Viridiplantae > Streptophyta > Pinopsida > Cupressales > Cupressaceae > Sequoia > Sequoia sempervirens. The sequence goes on from VDFB02152785.1 coordinate 17,987, forward strand.
AGTCATTTGATCTACATGGTTATCTTCTTTGATATCTCGGTTTGTAGGTTATTGATGTGATGATGAGTTTGCATGTTTCAGTGGTTGGATCTATGAGTTATGCAGGTGTGTGGGTTGGCCACTCATTCATTTGCAGTGGGATGACTCAGATGTGGACTGTCTATATCCACTAGGTTTGATTCATTGTTGTTGCAGATTTCATTAGTTGGCCTTGTCTATGGTCATTTGTGCATTGGTATGTTGCTTTGAGATTGAGAGGATGGATGGTTAGAGTACTTGATTTTTCAGTTCATGGGACTTGTAGCATGTGGTTTGATCACGATGTCATGATATCTTGTTACATTAATTAGTTATACACTTTTAGTGGGAGCTTTTAACAGTGATGGATATGTTTATGATGGTTTGGCGGTTGTATGTATCTTCTTAGCTTGGAGATCTTGGTTTCACTTGTATGTTACTGATATTGCAGTTGAGTGTGTGCAAACCTAGATGATATTCATGGAGAGGATGGTAGTCATGATGCTATGCGTAGCTCGTATCATGGTTCAGTGGGAGTTGTTGGCAGTGACGTAGATGCATCATTGGTTATGGTTATCTTCATGTGATTGGAGATATGGTTTCTTGGTTTCGAGTATGTTTGATATTATATCATGGTTTAATCTTGATATACATTTAGAGTTTGGCATGGTACTTGTTCTCTTGAGACCAAGATGTATGTATTAGTGCATGTGATCTCCTAGGAGGAGATGGTTAGATCATGTTTTCATGTTTACATTCTTGATTCATGATTGGAGCATTGACATTGATTGTGTCTGTTTCTCTCTATTTTGGGTACATTGATCATTTTCTTGATTACTTCATGATGGTCCTATGTTTCATTTGGATTTTGGCATGGATTGATTGGTTATAGGTACTCATGGATACTTGGAGACTTAGGTGATGGTTGGAGTTCTCTTGTGATTAGAGACATTTGCTTGAGGTGGTTACTCTTTGGAGGTTTCAGCAGGAAGACAAAGGAGCCTTCACCTGGATATTGACATGAGTTCATTATGGAATGATAAAGGAGATTTTTCTTGGAGTGACTCATGATGGCTTGGTTATCTTGGAGGAGCATTCTCATTCCCCACTATTGGTCTACTCGGTAGCTTATTATTTGAGAGGTATTTCCCATTATATCTTTCAAATGTGTTATGTTTCATGCTTTGATTTCTCATGGGAATGAGTTGATTCATGGTGATTGATTTGGATACTCATTTGAGGATGGTTCAAAATGATTTTATATGCTTTATCTTTCATAGATATGGATCTTGAGATATGGATAGTTAGTTCTAGAGGATTCATTTTGAGGGATGTTATGGCATGGTCATCTCCTTGTGCATTTGAGTTTATGATATCATTCTTTGATGAGGATTGTTAGGAGATCGTTTATGGGATGATTTCCAGTTTTTGGGATGGTTACTTTGAGTTTGATCTTCTTGATTAGAGAGGCTTACATCCATGTTGGCATTATTACTTTGATTCATATGTTATACTTGATCTATGAGATTGAGTGTATGGATGTTGTTGAGGCTTTTCATTTGGGGTCGTTAGGAGATCATACTTGACACAAAAAATTACACTTTTGAGGTGTTGGTAGGAGGACATTATGGTTTATAGGTTTCTCTCTTCATGGTTCCTTCCTAGATGTTCATGTTTTTGGGAGGATGGTGGCAACATGTTGTGAGAGATTATGCAACTTTTTGGGATGCATGTGTGGATCATTGTTATTGTTCTTGGTACTTCATGCTTTGATTTACTTATAACACCTTGATTATGGTGTTGATTGGTAGAATTGATATGATTTGACACCACCTATGCAGTGGGAGTTCCTGGATATGTATGTTCTTCATTGACAAGTTTGATACAAGGAGCTTGATTGTGGTTTATGGGTTGCATATATTCTTGGCATGAGTTTACAGATGTATTGATACCTTGGAGGTATGGATGGTTGGATGTATTAGCATGTGTTGTGGATGCTATTTCTGATCATGTGGGATTTTCAGTTGACAACGGCTTGGTTAGAGCCTTTTTATCACTTGTATTTGATGCTTGTTCTCGTGGATTGGTGCATCTTCATCTTGGCATGTTCCTTTTCTTCCATAGGTGGCACATTGGAGGATGAGAGAAGTTCTTTCTTGAGATGGTGTTCCCTTTGTTCTTATTGCAGGTATCTTGATGGAGCACAAGAGGATGTTGGAGATTCATGTGGTTACATTTATGGCTATGATGATGTATTTCATGTATTGACCCCTTATGCAATGTATACAAGTGGGAGAATGTTGGGATATGGTGTTGTACACCATTGCATAAAATGATTTATTATAATGTTGTAATTAAATAATTATTTAGTTGTGATGCACCTAGGTTGTGTGGTTAATCACACTAGGTAGTTATTTGGGGGACCACTTGGTGTTGTATTGTAACATTGTATTATTATTTAATGTGTGGAAGACATGTGACAATAATTTAATATTGGGGAAATATTAAATAAAGTGAAAAATTAGTACCCAATATTAAATAAGGGGTTAGTGGTTTTGTGGTACATGGTTTTTATCTTACCACTAGTTGTATTTGTGTGAGCTTGTATCTATAAAAGAAAGCACAAGTTTAGTGGTTAAGGTTGGCTAAGTGGTTTGCTGTCATTATTGAGTCTTCTAAGAGAGTGCATATGTGAAGCATGGCATGGGATGTGTGGATTCATGCTTGGAAACATGATGATTTAGAGGTATTCATTGTGACTTTTGTATTGCTTTATTGTTGATTAAATATGATGGAGTGGGGATTCTTTTGAGTTGGGTTTTTCTCTCTTGAGGGTTTTTCCAAGGTATATCTTGTGTCATCTTTGATGGGTATGTTGTCTATTCTCTTGCATATGGATTTGATATTTATATGTATAAATATCTACTTTTGGGTTATGTGGAAATTGTCATACAATGGCTACAAAAGTTTCCATGGATCACTTTGCTATTGATTTACTGATGTCATTGTAGATACGTAAAATATACCAATTGACATTGTGCATTCCATCCTCGAATTACTAAATATCGCTTTTCCATCACCGCTTCCAATCCATATTTAACAAATCTCCTTATCTGATTAAATTCATCAATATTCTCTTTAATTGAATAAGTCATTTATTTCCACTAAGTCAATTTCCGCACTAAATCAACCACTGATCTAATATCCCTATTTAATCAAATAAATCACCATTGATTAAATTCCCTAAAAGTTCATCCATTAAATTAAATAAATAAAAACTTATTTGATTTCTAATTCCAATACTCATTCTCTTTTAACAAATCAAAATCATTAATTACCTCGGTCATATTCTCCCTTTATTTGATTTAAATAAATCCATAAATTTGAGCCGTAGGTCACATCATTCTAACTCTCTACTAAATTAATTAACCCTTTGATTAATTTAACCTCATCTCATGTCACATCCTCTAGATAATGTAAGTTGCACATGAAAATAGATTTAATTCATTTATTAAATCCCTATTTTCCTCACAAGACATCTTTTGGAATATTTTCAATTTGAATTCAAAAATTTCAAGTCAACATGTACATCCAACAAGGCAATAAATTCTATCTTACATGTCCTTTTTCCTTGAGCCAAGTGGCATTTATTGCATTTTCCCTTCCCTCTTACAAGTCATTTCAACAAATTTGAAATTCAAAATTATGCATTTATTGGCACAATCCCCAAATCTTGCACATCCTTCATCCATTCATAGATTGACAAGTGGCATCATGCCATTAGATGAATGTTAGTCCCACATTGGTCAAATTTGGACATTCATCCATCTTGAATTCTATAAATAAAGAGCTCATATCCTCATTTGATCATCCACAATCCATGCAAAGTTACCATGCTCAAATATCTCTCAAATTTCATCCATATCATTGAGTTCTTAGCTAGGTTTTGCAGATTTTGGCTTGGAGCTCTCATCCTTCATCAACAAAAGTGGATCAATCTCTTCAACATATCAAGTTTCCATCTTAGGAATTGGGAAAGGGCCAATTTTCACATCAAATTGGCACCAATTCCCCCATGGGATCATGAGTTTGCACATTTAATTTAGGATTCAATCTATTTTGTCATTTATATTGTGTCTTTCATTGTTTTCTTTCCTATTTTGAGTTTGTAAATGGATTTCATGGGGAATCCTTGTTTTAGCTTGCAATATCTAAAACTTGAGGTGTTTATTCTCTCTTTGTTTTGCAAACTAGATTGGGGTTCACAAATACTGATGAGTATGAAATTGAAGATGAATGTCATGATGAAAGTTTTTGTGTAGTCACTAGAGGAGAGTGCAAAAGAATGGTATAAGAGTCTTCTATATAGCGTAATAGACTCATGGGATGAGTTTATGAGGTTCTTCTGACTACAATATGGTGAAAGAGTGGATCCAAAGTTTGCAATCCATGAGTTGACCACCATCAAGAAATGGGTAAATAAATTGGTTTCAAACTTCAATAACAAGTTCATTATGAAAATGAGGAAAGTTCCTTTGTGCATAAGGCCGAATAAACCTATCTGCCTTGTTTTATATTACAGAGTGTTTGATTCAAAGTTGGGTTATCTATTGAAGACAAGAACCCTCAAACCTTGAGGGAACTATATGCAATGGTCATTAATATAGAGAGAAACCTAAAAGCTTTTGAGAATGATAGAAAAAGGTCTTATGTGAAACTCTTAAAATCAAATGTAGAAACTTCCAACAAGCCTCTCATTGTTGAATAAAAATAGAAAAGCTAATGGGAGCCATGAAGGACCTCTCGTACAAAGTTGTAAAGAATGAGAAAGGTATGCCTTCTAATCCTACCCCTACACATTACAATGAGGGTTAGAGGGTGCATAAAAATCCTTATAACTATGACTAATCTAAGAAACCTGAAAATAATTACAACCAAGTGGTACCAAGAAATTTAAACCAAGGGCACCAAGAGAAACAATCCCTGATCCCTTGAGGAAGGATCACGTGAATCTTCAACGAGATTCATTTTGGTGTGATATATGTTACTTGTCTCATGATCAATCCAAGTGTGTTGTTGCACCTGCACTTGATGGAGAGAAAGAATTCTACGAGCATGAGGCTAAACTTGAATGTTATAATGATGTCAATGTAGATTAGTTGGATACTTATGAGGGTGATAAATTCTTTCAAAATGATTATGAAAACCATTGTGTTCCATATGAGATTACAAATAAAAATGTTGAAAAACTCAAGGAAAAAATGAGGTAGAGGTATAAGAATAAATCCCTCTAGTGAATACATTAAGGCTTTTGTTGAAGTTGGTGTCATTCAAGTACAAAGTGGTTACTAATTAAGAAACAAGCAAGTAGGTGCCAAGGAAAATTTTGAAGGTGTAGTTGCTTAAAGAGAAAAAATATTATAATGTAGAGAGGATAACCAATAGATCTATAGGATAGTCTCCATTGAGAAAGAAGATGCATTTACCAAATGCACCTCTACATAAATTATATCTCCCAAAATAAATGGTGTTGATTTTTCTACCTGAAATATGAGAAATCAACAAAATATTGGAGATGATGGAAAACAAAAAGTAGCAGAAGAGATTGTGAAGGTGAGTAATGCAAAAAAACTTGTTACTGATGATAAAGTAATGCCATTCATACCTGATACCAATGCCATAATAGTTGCATCTTCCACTCCTTTTCCTACATATCAACCTATTGACATGGCTCAAGCCTTTAGTAAATTAAAAGTTTAAATGCCAATTAGAGAGTTGCTAAGGATCCTTGAACATAAGGAAAGGATATTGTAATACTTCAATGCCCCTACTATATTTGATAAAAAAGATGAAGTTGCATATGCTCTTAAATATAGGGTAGACAAAGTCAATGCACAAGAGACCCTTGAAATATATTTGGGATTTTTTATGTAGGTAACAAACAAACCATTGATCCATCTTATACTTCTTTGTTGATAAATGGTTGGCTCATTCATAACTATTTGTTAGATTTTGGAGCATCCAACAATGTGATGCCATTGGAAGTTATGAATCAATTAGGGATGCAAGTTTCAAAATCTAATGGTAAGTGTTATGCCACAGATTCTTGTGAGGTAAATATGATTGGAATTGTAAATAGTGTTCCAGTACAAATTGCTACATACCCAGGTAAGACCTTTTCAATAGATATTATCATTATTGATTGTCCAACTAAATGGGGTATATAGTTGTCCAAAAAGTAGGCCATTTCAATGAGTGGTATCCCTCAAATGGATTTATCCTATACTACCATTCCACTATATAGGAAAGATATTCAATTGCATAGGGAAAACAGAATTATGATCATTGTGGAGAATCCTAATGAACTAGAAAATGAGGTTTGTTACCTTGATGTTGAGTTTGATTTTCTAGTTGGCTACTATGATGATGGATCTGATAAGAAAATTTGTTTAAATGTAGTACCCTCACATCTTCATCCAAAAAATGATGGACTTTGGAGTATTCATTTTGATGGTGCATGTTCAAAGGAAGGTAATAGTGCAAGAGTAGTATTAGTGTCATTAGAGGGAAAATATTGCAAGTTCACATTCAAATTGAACTTTGAGTGCACCTATAACATGGCAAAGTATGAGTCTATACTTATCGATTTAAATATGGCTTCCAAATATGGAATCAAATGCATTATAGTGCATGGTGATTCACAACTTGCAATGTCTCAAGTAAGAGGCACATATGTTGCAAAAGGAAGAAAGCTAAAAATATATAGGATTGTGGTCTAGGATTCCATTGAAGCTTTTGATGCATTCAACATCATTTGGGTGGAAAGGGATAATAATGTGGTTGTTGATGCACTTATTATGTTAGCTTCAAAATTTGACGCTTCCTTTTCTCCCTGTCACTATAAATATGATGAAATTTTTACTAGGCCTAATATTCCAAATAACATCTAAAGTTGGAATTTTTTTGATGATGACCAATAGATTTATGAATTTTTGAGTTGTATAAATCATTTTGAGAACCATCAATTGATTGACAACTCATGGTGGAAAAATATGAAGAAGGTAAGGAGACTCTTTTCAGAAAGGAAATTATCTAGCTTAAAACCAATACTATTCACAAAGGTCTTATTGTCTTAGAAAGAATGTTTAACAATGTTGATTGTTATAAAACAAAGAGTAATCCTATCAAAGAAGAAATAGATAGTATAGATTTAGGAACTATGTTAGCCCCTCAAATGATTTATATCGATAAGAAGTTAAAGCCAATGGAGAAGCAAATGTTGATTGCACTATTAAGAAAATATAAAAAATGCTTTGCTTGGTCCTATGATGAGTGAAGGCTTATAGAGAAGACTTGTTTCAACATACTATTCTATTATAACTTGATGCAAAATCATTTAGACAAAATCAGTGTCCCATCAATCCTACTCTTGCCTCAAATGTAGAAGGAATTGATGAAATTAAAAGGAAGTATTATTAAACCAATTAGACATTTAGAATGGGTGTCTAACCTTGTTCCAATCAGGAAGAAGAATGAGGCTATTATACTATGTGTGGATTTTAGAAATCTAAATATCAAGTCCCTTAAGGATAGTTATCCATTGCCTAATAAGGACCATTTGCTGCAACAAGTGATAGGGTCAGAGTTAATGGCTATGATGGATGACTTCTTAGGTTACAATTAGGTCATGGTCAAGGATTCTAAGTAGCACAAGACAACCTTAACTAAGTCATTAGGAACTTTTGTGTATGTCCAAATGCCATTTGGGTTAAATAATGTTGGAACCATGTTTCAAAGGGCCATGGATGTTGCCTTTACATGCCTAATAAATGAGATAATGGTCATCTACCAAGATGATTTTACTTCCTACTCCAAGGATTAGAATGATCATTGCAAACACGTGGAGCTAGTATTCCAGAGATGCTTAGAGTATGGGATATTCTTGAATCCCAAAAGGTGCATTTTTGGTGTGGAAGAAGGTTAGCTCCTTGAATATATTGTGTCTAAAGAAGGGGTAAGGATTGATCTAAAACATTCCAAATCCATAGATGGGTATGTGCAGGATCATGATGGGCCAAAAAGTGGCGATATAATGGGTATGTGTAGGGTATGTGGTTGACGACTTTATTTTTACCAAAAAATGATGAAACGAAAAGGGTTTTTAAAGGAGATTCTCAACTTTTCACCAATATAAATTATGCTTTACTTTGAATTTAATACATAATTATTATTCATTTTCTATTTGAATTACGACTAAAGTCCTGATTGATAGGCTAATTGAAAAACATCTATAGCTTTCAAACGGTACCACATTTTTTGAATCCGAAACATGCGTCATATTCTATGCTTCACATACTATAGGATTAAAAAAAAATCATGAAGTTTTGACCATGTTAAGGTAGTTAGACATACGAGTTTTTATATTTTTTAAAAGTTGTAATAAGAAATTCATAATTAATTATTTACTTAGAAAAAAATTACAAAAAAATATGCATCACATCCAGACATGAGTCCTCTACTTATATCTAAAATATTATAAAAAAATATTATCATTTTATTATGGTTAGGGTGGTCAAACATACACCTACTTATTTTTTCCCTGAAATTTAAGTACTATTGCATTGAAATTTCAAAATTTCACCAAATAGATTTTTTTTAAATAAACCTAGTAGTTTAGAAACTACATTCAATTTGCTATAGATTCTATTCTCACATATTTTTTAAATAATATAGATAAGTTATTCAAATTTTTACGTCAAGTTGCCTAACTCTGATTTTTCTGAATTTTTCGCCACTTAAGGGCCTGCTTTTTCCATGATGATCCTACACATACCCAGATCTTATCTTACATCCCAAAACAATTAAGGCAGTTCAATCTTTATTTAGACAGGTAAGCTTTGTATGAAGGTTTGTCCCCAACTTCGCTGAGAAGACAACGACAATTTCTAAAGTGTTGAAGGGGCAATCTTCTAGCTGGGATAAAGAATCAAGTGATTCCTTTTTAGAGATAAAATATTCACTTAAAAATGCACCAATGCTAAAAATTCCAAACTATTCTAAGCCTTTCCAATTATTTTCTTTTGCATATTTTTACACTATTGTTGTTCTATTACAAAAAAAAAATGAAGATGGTTTTGAACGACCAATCGCTTTCTTCAAAAAATTATTGAGATATGTTGAACTAAACTATTTTGTGATGGAGAAGCATGCATATGCTCTTGTCAAAGATGTGAATAGAAATAGACTCTACCTTATAGGGGACAAGATCACTGCTTTTGTGGCTCATATGGTTGTTAAGGACATCTTTGTGCAACATGAAGCATCAAAAAATAAGATGAAAATAAATCAACAAGATCCAAGAGTATGACATGGATATGCAAACTACGTCAAATCTAGTTAGAGGTCAAGGCTTAGAAAACTTAATGGTTGAGGAAAATTTGAATGCTACTAAAGTTAATCAAGTAGATTCTCACCCAATTGTTGTCCATTGTCAATTAAAGGATTTCCCTTGGTATAAAGACATAATATTTTATTTAGAGAACCTAAATTGTCCTCTTGAGTTGAATGATAAGAAAAAGAGAACATTAAAACTTAAGGCTTAGAGGTATATTTTGTTGGAAGGACAACTGATGTGGATAAACCTAGATGGTGTGCTCTTCAAGTGTCTAGATGAAGAGTAACAAGTAAAAGTTGTTGAGGAATGTCACCATGGATATGTGGTGGACATTACATGTCAAGGATCACTTCTCATAAAATTATGAGTGGATATTGGTGGTCCACATTATTCAAGGATATGACCAAATTTGTAAAGAGGTGTGATGCTTGTAAAAGGTTTTCAAGCAAGATAAAATTTGCATGTGCACTTCCCATTACAACCATTTCAGTAGAGGCTCCATTCCAATAGTGGGGCATTGACTTCATCGGGGAAATAACAAAAAAAATCCAATAACTGATATAAGTAGATATTGGTGGAAATTGATTATTTTACCAAATGGATTGAGGAAATTGCTACAAGGAATGCAATGTCAAAAGTGGTGACTAATTTTTTGCTTTACAACATAGTTACTAGGTTTAGTGTGCCATCAAGAATTGTTACTAATAATGCAATTTGTTTAAGATCCAAGGAATTTTTGATTGTTATCACGGGATCTAGTAGCCGCCGTTCTATTGATAACCCCCCACTAAA